>KK502517.1:296274-486673 GCA_000688735.1 Glossina austeni
CGGTACTTTTGGGCATCGGTGTAAGGTGGTCTGTGTTATTGTTATGTGCACCCAGGGCAAGTGTCCGACAGGGATAAAAGAGATTTGCTCACAAATTATGTCCTTTGACAGGACGATGGGGCTTTCTCACCGGTTCCACCCACCGTCCTGAAGTTATCTGCATACCGCACAGCATACCACCGCGATTCGTCGTGCAGTGGTCTTTCCCACTGTACCTGATGTCCCCCTTTTCAAGTCGAACCTTCACAAACACTATAAATACTTAATTTAAGCTAGAATGAATCCATCACAAACTTTACTCTTCAGGGTATGTGCCTGAAAGCTCGTGCCTTTTTTTTATAGGGCAAATATGGTTCACGATGAAAACCAAATACCACTTTTATCGCTTATGTTTCATTTTCTACAAATGTTAGACTACGCGTTTATGGCCGCTTAGTTTTTGTTATAATAAAAATTCAGTGCAAAATAATACAAAATGCAACGAGGAAGTACAGACTTAACATAGAAATTCCGCTTTAAAATAATAGTGGCCAAGAAGAGTGTGCTCAAAACTTCCGGTATTCTTGGGCGTCGGCATAAAATGTGCTGTGTTCTGCTTATGTACAGATATTTGTAGGACATATGTTCTAAGGAGATAAATAGGTTTGTCCACCCATCAAGACCTTTAACAGAACTACTTTACTTTCTCAGCGTTACCACTTACCAGTGGTGGTATTTCCCATGGTTTCCGATACTTCCGCTTCTAAGTATAACGTACGCTAATATAAATTCCATTTTTTCTATCCCTACCTATAATGCTTCCAGATTAGTATCGTGTTCAGACATATAGGAGATAACTTTTCAGCGGTTGACCACAGAAGGAGAAATAATAATAGACAAAGTAAGTATGCTATTACCGAAAGTGCTACGGTTGATAGTCTTGCTGAAAGTATTTAGGCCCGTTTTCAATAAAAGTTAAACTGAAGGTTAGTTAAATTTAACCTGTACTTGGGAGTAACTCTATTTCTCGGCGTTAAATTTAATTATAATTTTCGTTTGCTTAACTACTAATTTGCAGGACAAATAAAAGGAAACCAGTGATCTAATTACATAAACAGATTAAATACGCATATATAGTGCTTTTGGAAAGTAATTAATTTAATTTATACTTACGTGTGCTAGGTAAAAAACTGTTTTAATGGTAGACGGCTAGGTAAAATTAGCAAATTGAAAATGGCTGTTAATTTAATAAGTGAAAGTATTTCAGTATTACAGTATTTCATTTTGTGAAGTGTCGTTTCATTTAAATACAAATGGCAAAGCAAGTAGCAGACCTTTAACACGCAATCAGCAAACATTTGTTCAGTCATCGGAGGGAAGGCGTAATGAATATAATTCTTAGCACCTAACACAACAACAAAAATCTGAATTCAGTGTAGCACAGTTATTGCACTCACCTATACAGAAAGTACACCTAAGAACACCTTTAACCCTAATCTTACTACGCGGTGTTATCGAATCGTTTTTGAACTTTAAACAAAAGTTTCATATTGTATTTCAAGAAAGATATATGTAGTCTGTGTATAGCATTTTACGTATAATATGTATATATAACTTGGATTTGTGGAGATATATACATGAATTTAAATTGCAAAGAAAAACAATAACAATTTAACTATTAACAGTATTTTCATGAGTGACCGGGGCTAACCACGCGTTAAACGTGGACGGACTAGAATTAATTTTCGTAAAAAAGAGGAAAGTATATAGAAACAATCGAATTTGAATTATGTTGGATTAAAAGTCTTGAACATGGATCAGGCTGAAGCTTAATGGACCTTGAAGTTGTGCGGATTATGCAACAGCCAGAAGAACTTGAGATAGATTCACATTTTATTATATAGATCGATTCAGAAAGTGATTCTAAACTTGTCTGTCCGTCTATTCGTCTTGTTTTCTCGTGTTGAACCTGGAGGCTGCTATTTTTGAGATATATTGACAAAGTTTGGCGCACTCTGACGCGTCTTGGACCAGAGAGGAATGTCTTCCGAACGGGCCACTATTTTCGACGGCTTCCTATGCAATGCCTTACTGTGAAATGTGATTATATGAATAACACTAGGATTGTGTAGGTCATTTAAAAACGCGGGGGACCACTAGAGTTTTCTTTATTTTTATGAATCATGGCTTTGAAATACGATACATTTAAGTAATTCAAGGATAGAAAATAATTTACGTAATGATTTCCTATATAAGGGCTTCAATTTATCCTAGTCGATACCTGGGATGTTCCAAATTACTGTGCTGTTACCTGCTGTGATTTCAATTTCGCTTCCAGCGTTCTTTCTAAGTTTTATTATTAATTAAATATCTAAAAAAAAGTTAACTCAAAATGTTAATATATTGCTGGCGCAAGTGAACAATTCCTTTTTTTCATAAAAATCTCTAAGGATCTCCAAGTTAATTTAAATGTCAAAAGCGGTAGTTGTTGCGTACAAATTAAATTGAATAGCAAACAAACTGGCACCACCAACCTAGTTTACTGCTAAACGTGTATGTAAACTGGAAAAAACCCCCAAACAGAAACCAATATCAACTATAAAAAAAAAAAAAAATTGCTTTTTTAAAACTACATACAAATAGCGAAAAAGCAAAAAAAATATAAAAATATGTATTCAAGCTGTGCTATGGTTTGGAACAAACTAAACTCAATTAAGGAACAGTTCTTTTTTTTTTTTTCATTAATGATGTGAAAGGGTTAACGGAATATCAGCATAAAACACTGGAAAAATGCGAACCAAGCAAATTTTTTTTTTTAAACAAAAAAAAATTCTCTCAAGCACTGTTTAAGTGGTATAGTAGCAGGGATTAAACTAAGAGAAAGAGATAACAGCTGCACAGTTTTCCGATAACGAAAAAAAAAATGCTTAAAAATTCTACACGCAAATTTTTTTTTGCTCAAATGAAATAAAGTGGATAAGAAAATAATATGCACTGCTTGGGAAATATTAAGAATGTTCCTTCGGGCGGTTGTACAATATGTTGAAAAAATTATTTAAATTCCGTAAAGCAATTTATGTAAAGCGATTTTAAGTTGAAAGTTTAAATATTTAAATCGTAGAGAAATTGCGATATAGACTGCGATTGCCGACTCTTTTAAAGCATAGCCAATATAAAAGTTTCCACTCTTTCTGCTCTTTTCTTAACCCTCTTTGAAAAGATAAAACTTGCTTTAAATTATACATCCTACATAAGCTTTGTAGAGTAGTATTATAGAAATGAAAGGGCTGTTGTTCTTACTCTTTTTTTTGCTAATCATAAGATTATCTTTAAACAAAGCTAAATGTAGATGTAATGGTAGCAAAAACTTTGAGATAAAATCTGCTCAAATTTGAGGTAATATTCATGCTTTCAAAAATAACTAAACAATATGAAATCAATGCAACTAACAAAACAAAATGAACTTCTTGCCTGTTGCATATTTTTTAATATTGTCAAAAATTTGAAAAATTTACTAAATCTTTATGTTGGGTATAAAGACAACAGCAACAAGGTAATCATCATCATATAATTATCATAATTAATTTGGCCAGAGAAATAAATTCGAAGACTAAGGTCTTAAAGCATTAGCATCTAAGGATGCGACCATTTGTTGTTGTTATTCCAGACCATTGAGTTTTTAGTTGAGATCCTCTGCATACTCGGCCACTGAGTGCATTAAATTCAACTTTGAATAGAAAATTGAAATTTCTTTTCTTTATCGAAACGTTTACATCGCCCATTATTGATTACTATCAAATCTGAGTCATTCTAGACATATCTGTCAGTCCATCTGTCCATCTGTTTGTTAATTGTTGTGATAAACGTCAGCCACGAAATATTACAGAGTATGATAACTTGGTTTGTTCCGTTTTTTGAATCTTTGTTAGAACAACGACGGTGACTATAAGATATATGGTCTCAACCGAATATAATTTTCTTATTGTTTAACATAAATTTAGAAAGTAGCGACACTACTTTTAGAAGACATAAAATTGCATAATCCCCAGGGAAAGTAATAAGTACATACACTACCTTCATTCATCATTCAACTCGTTCGCACATACTGGCACTGCAATATTCATAATAAAATTGATTTTGAATATAAGAACACATGTGCTTTTCCACACATTATGTTTTTCGCAAAGTTTCGAGAAAATAATTACATATCGCAAAAGAAAAGGTAGCAAAAAATGAGTTCCAACGCAAACAGCGTCTTTGTCTTACTTTTAAAGCGACTCCACAAAACACTCGACCATGGTTACAAAATATGGGAGCTTGCAATTATTTTCTGGGTTAGAAAGTTAAAAGCAAAGAAAGTTAAAAGCGATACGCAAATATATGTTTACGCCTTCTATCGAAATTCACTACACAAAAAAGTTATACTATAAAGGAGTATGGCATACAGGTATGATGCTATTAATTCGCTGATATTATTTGATCGAGGACACATCCAACACAATTATTATCAAAGTATCCTAAGTGCGTTTATTTTAATTTGCTTATATTAACATTTCTTTCAAAAAGTCATATCAGTTTAAAATGTTTCACACAATGGAGCCATTATTTCACAAGCTGTGTCACAGGCGTTCCGTTGAAAATAAGTTTCGTCTTCGTTCGATTCACAGATCAGCTCAAAAAAAACCAGTTAACTGTGTAATTATATAAAAGACCAAATCACAAGGCTTGCGCAAAAGTGTATGCCAGTCATAGCGACAGCTCGAAAATAGTGCAGACAGTCATTAGTATCGCGATTATAGAAGTTGTTCAACCACTTCTCTTGGGTTTTCCAGGACCTAGACCCAACAGATGTGTACCTAAGCAAATAAAGACTAGCTTTATCGCTTAAAATAATTTTGTTAGACAATTTTTGCATTTTTATTACACTAAGGGGGTGCCGATCCGTAGTTGCAAAAATCTCCTAGTTTTTACTCGTGAGAG
This sequence comes from Glossina austeni, assembly GCA_000688735.1. Taxonomy (NCBI): domain Eukaryota; kingdom Metazoa; phylum Arthropoda; class Insecta; order Diptera; family Glossinidae; genus Glossina; species Glossina austeni. Next base: position 301,234 of record KK502517.1, read on the forward strand.
CTTTTCAGAATGGCAGGTGCACGTTGACAGTCCAAAGTAGTGCCTTTGTTAAAGACTTTGTATTATCTTTTATATATATCTATATGATTATTATTTATGCAAGAGGTATAGAGAGAGAATAAATTAGTTACAAAATTATACTACAATGAAAGTATAACTTTGAACTACTAACACAATCAGTTTACTTTCTGACACAGTGGACTTGAACTAATTTCAAAATGTACAGCTCATGCATTCACATAGTAACGATGAAAAGCGAAATGAGCGCACCAATATTAGATGCAAATTAACCTCTCTTTTCCAATTATTTTAAACATGCTGTGCTATGTAATCTGGTATATGTTGTGTTGTATGAACCACAATTCTGTCACTAAAATGTGTGGTCAGATAATTGTGACTACTGTGAAATGTTTTCGTTATCGGTTGAACTTTTGCAAGTTCTGTACGCATTCTATACAATCTATCCCATCTGAATGCTGAGTTAAACATTAGTTGAATTGGAAGGCATTCACTTTGTTAGTAATAATTAGTGGGCTACGGTGTCAATTAGGCCCAAATATATATATATATATATATATATGCGTATGAAGTGAATGTATGAATTTTGCACTCTAAACAGCAATACAGCTCAATACTTTTTGTGATATTTATTTATATACATGTTATGGGGAATTGATATTCATATAACGGATTTATATTTCGTTGTTTTTTTTATTATTACAGGTTACACCGGAAAAAATTGTCAATACGAATTGGATCCTTGTAATCCTGCCGAATGTATGAATGGCGGCAGTTGCGTAGGCAATTCAACGCATTTTAGGTAAGCACATGTAAAGTATGGGTTATGTGCGTGCACATTATCAAAACCAAAATTACAGCACAAATTTCTATATAAATGCAAATATAAAATGTGGATGAGTACGTGAGCAAGGGTGGCTTAAGTTGCTAATAGTGATAGTAAATTTTAATTTACACACCTTGCGAATTCTGCTATAAAAGGTCATTATTGACTTTAACAAACTATTGATTTTTTCTGCTCTATTATTCAATTTGTGTGTGCAAATATATTTGTGTGTGTGCAAATCTATTTGTGTGTGCAAATATATTTGTGTGTGTGCAAATCTATGCGCAAATATATATATATATATATATATATATGTGTGTTTGTGTGTGTGTGCGTGTGTGTGTGCGTGTGCGTGTGTGGCAAATAATAATAGTTACAAATAATTTTCAAGAGTAACACTATAAACACTCAGTCCGACTCAGTCATTTACTCACGTATTCATTCCCACATGGTCATTGTGAAAACCATTATTATAATTCTTGTGCGAAATTGCGAAATTTATTTTCATTCTCTGTTTGCCCTTTTTGCATTTACGTGTCTTTCGGTTCTTCTTTCCGTAGTTGTAATTCCTTTTAATAACTGCTATTACAATGAATTTTATTATTTATTTATATGGTTATTTTTGTTTGTTTTTGATTATTTATACCGCGCTGCTGTTACCAACAAAAGATGTGAGTGTACTGCCGGTTTTACAGGACCATTGTGTCAGCACAGTCTTAATGAGTGCGAATCATCGCCTTGTTTTCATGGCATATGCGTAGACCAGGAGGATGGTTTTCGTTGTTTCTGTCAGCCAGGTGAGTGAAGACTAAAGGCTACCTCAATGAATAATGGCTGATGTTTTTTGCACATTATCGCCATAGTTGAGTTAAAAGAAAAAAACATGGCAAACTTTTGCATATAATTTATTCAACAATAGTCGAAATTTTTGGATATTCTACAGCAATTACACCAAACAATGACATGAGGGCAAAAAGCCAAAAAAGAGTAAAGAATATCGAAAAATAATTTAACAGCGGAGACTTTTCCATGTAAAAAAAATACAATAATAAATAAAAGACATATTTAAAAATTACAATCTTACATTTTAAACGTTAGAAGAATCTTTCTTCTTCAAGCCAAGAAGGGCTTATCTCGCAATGTACACAGAAAAAAATCAACTAGCGATGGTTAGCGTAGGAAGAAAATTAATGGCAAAGCATGAAGATTTATAAAGTGTCCTAGTACGGCACAAAAGTTACTAAAGATAAGGAAAACCGACGTACGTTTGATCACTGAATTCCACATGGTGCATAACTCTCTATCATAACTTTATGTGAAGACATGGCTACCTTCAAAATCAGATGCCAGGTGCTTGACAAACATTTCATAACATCAGCAAAGTTACGGTGTTCCCAACCAAAAAATATTTTCGGATCCACAAGCATACTCAAGCTGCATGGTCACGTGCTTCGCACGAGAAATGTACTACCTGTAACCTTCCTAGCCGTGATATGGATTGCCCATCTACAACAGTGCGAAGAAAAGAAAACGAAACAGCGAGAAAACTTACTTAAATTTATCGCGGATCGTCAATACCCAATATCCATTATATAAGTCTATGCTATTATAATCAATTTATGATAAGTACACATGTAATAAACTTTCGCATTTCTTATAAGACATAGAACACAAATCTAAGAATTTTGAATGACATTATAGGTACGAGAAGCATAAATAGCCGAGTAGACAAGAATCGCGCCTATCAAGTGCGACAGACGATACCTGATCGAAGCTATAGTGAGTCCTCAGCCGGCCAAGGCATAATAGTGACCTGTTCGGCACGTATTCACTAGTCTATGGCTACTCTTTCCTCACTTCTTTGTGACCTTCACCGTGTTACACATACAAAATTTCTCGTAAATCTCTTATCGGCAAAAGTATTATACGATATTTAATTTATTCGTTTACTTTAAGTTATATTTTGAACGTCCATGACTTTTACAATTAAATGAACAATTCACACATTGAATCTTTCAGATACATAACTGGTTTGTTCCATTCATTCTTGACATTGCCAAGATCTATTATTTGCTTTTCGACGAAATTTTTACCTTCTAGTCTCTTTCTAACTTTTAGCCTCTGTTGTCATGAGAAAATAGTAAAATTTCTTTTATGAAATATTAAAGCATATCAAACGCAAATATTTTGCTATCAAAACTCCAATGAAGGAATTGTTTTTTGTGCTTGAATTTAGAGAACAGCAAATATTTCCTGACTCTTTAAGCGAAAAAACTTCTTTCTAAGTTTATAAATATTTTATTGCCTTTCCTGATAAATACACGAAAGCAAACTGAAAATAAAAATATTTTGTTTCGTGAGAATAAAAATAGAAACATTTGTCGGCTTTTAGGCGTAAAGAGAAACATTTACATGTTATTGCGTAATTTTCAAAACAGAATATATTATGACTTCAAAACCCGATAAGGGCTCGACAAAAAAGTAAAGTATTTAAAGTTGAAGTTTTTGTGGCAGCTGGCATCCTTTGCCATTGAAACGCATCAGCCATATTTTCCAGCGATTAAAATCGTTACTTGTAAGGATGAAATGAAATTTTTAAATGCGAAGTCAAGACTATAAGACTTAAGTGCTTAAAGTGATGGTTGCTCATACTTATATTGTGGGTAGTTTGTGCCCGTCTTTCTTTTCCAGTAATAGTTTTGATAAAAGAATATTTGTAATTAGAGCTCACTTGGGGCTCAATGGGCGTTTCACTAAAATCATTAAATCACGATCGCTTTTTTTAAAAAAATAAACGCGATTTCATGTTTCCTTCGAAACATTTCAACGGTAAACGGCTGGAAACGTCTCAAAGATCGGAAGCTTTTTTTTCTTAGGTTTAGCACTCGCGCTCAAAAGACAGGAAGGATTTCTTCGTCAAAAGCCTAGTTATTGAATTAAATTTCATTGAAAGAAAATGATGTTCCATTTTTAATTTAAAATGAAAATTTCAACGCAAAGAAACCAAAAAAGATAGCGTTTGCATTAAAAGATCTTCTTAATGATTAGATATCTTTCAACATATTATATTCTCCCACTTTTCCATAGTTTAAAAACTCCTGGGTTGAATATTAACATTTCTTAACATTTACTTTTTTATTACATTCTTTTTAAAAGGCGATTTTAATCGGCATGCGAAACATTAACTGAAACGTAAACTGAAAAAAAAAATGTCCCTTGAACACACAAAGTGACATGACCACAATAAGTGATATAATGTTTATGCACTGGTTTGAGTTGCTAGGTATTAAAGATAAGTTCCAAGGTGAATATAACTTTCTTTCTCGTTTTTATCTTTCTTCTTTTCAAATCCAATTATAAAAAAATTTGTTTTTCTTTTTTTTTTTTGTAATCGAGTGAGTTAAACGAATGAAAAGTAGGTAGGAATTAGAAAAGACCGCCCCGACGTAGCGAAATGTATATTCATAAATTACTATGTAATGACATTTCAAAGAATCATTATTCGAATTTTTTATTCATGATACTTGCCTGCACATAAAGTGGAGGAGTCTCTAAAATACAAAACAAACAAAAACAAATTTAATCTATGAAATAACGAGCTGGGATACAAAATCAATAATATTTGCCTTAATTTTAACAACATTTCTTCTCATTATAAGATGCCAAGTTTTCTTTCTAGCTCTACTATACATTTTCCTTTTGCCCGACTACACAAACTTATTCAAGTTTCTATTTTTATACTTAACATCGGAGCGTCCGAGATATAGCCATTTTATCGAAGCGTTTGCGACGCTCCAAAAGAAAGACCTCTTGATCAATGCATACTACAAACGGTTATCCATGCGTCCGTTCGTCTGTTTTTCCGCTAATGGTATACATGCTCCCGATCCATGAAACTAAAAAAAGGTTCTCATTACACAAAAAGCATTGAAAGTTCTTGCAGGCGCGTTGATATTGAAAATGTCTCAAACCTATCGAAGCAATCACCTTCAGCAAAACATAAGCCAAAGACAATGCTGTTTGCAGAAGCAAGAAAATTGTATGTTAAAAATATGCAATGTAATATTTATTGATGAACGTAAGGTATCTGTATAACGGAGACCATCCCCTCCCACTTCCAATAATTTGAGCTAAAAAAATTTTACTTTCTCCCTCTTTTTTTCTTTTTCTGTAAAATAAAGATGATGAATGTAAGGGAATCGACTATAGCCGAATATATTTTTCTTCCTTGCTATTTACAATTCATTTTGGCTTAAGGTCAACTTCCTCTTCTCTCTCTTCTGTATTATTTTTATTTATTTGGTAAGCATTTATTTTAATTTCGAATTTAATTGTAACTACTTGCTGCTTGTTCGCACGTAAATCCGCACAATTATCATCGTTATTAATGAGACGCGGTAGAGCATTCCGTACAATTAATTGCACTCAAAAACTAGAAGATAAAGAAAAACCATTTAATTAAAATGTTTTAAATTGTTTAAAGTGTAATGAAATTTTTAAATAATTAAAACGACGAAATGAGACAACAAACTGATGACATCCAAATTCTTACAATGCATACAAATGACATTTAAAACGAACACTTGATACTCGCCGGCTTCATTTTCTTTCACAGTACTAATGAATATCAATAACACATTGAAGAGAAAAATTATTTTTTCAGTTTTTCACTTTTTTCTTTATATATATATATATATATATGTATATGTATATATATTTATAAAATATTATTCAAACGTTAATTGCAAACATTTCGCAAAGAATGCGCTGTAATGCAACGGAAAAACGCCAACGAATAATTTTTATTTTTTTTATTATTATTTTCTATTTTTTTTTTCACGTCATGCAAGAGTTCATTTTTTACTTGAAAGACTCTCCAGCATATTGACAAGTAAGAGAGATAAACGAATTCGTATATTGATGGCACAAATCAAATTGTTGCTATAAATTTTGTTCATGCAAATGGAAGAACAAGCGAACCGAGAACGTTGAATCAACGAGTAAATGCAACGTAACGTCTGATGAGAGAATGTAAAGAAAATATATTCAGCTGCACTCTGTGGCACTATTCATAAATCATTTACGTGCGTGCGAATATGTGAAAATGCAAGTATGTACTTATGTGTGTCGAACTGAAAATACAATTTGCATAAATATCATTAAAATGATTTCCAATTCCAAGAATATGTAGAGTTTTCATATTAATACTGCGTGTATGCGTGTGTGTGCTGGAATGAATATATAAATAAATAATGTATGTACGTATATCATTTCAGTGGGTTGAAGAATTCACTTTTTTCTCTTTTTTTTTGTTGAGTTAAATATTCCATGACGCTAGAAAATGAAAACTACGTTACGTTGATTTTCGCTTCAGCAAGTTATAGAAAAGTCCCTAAAACTTCATTTACTGACGTGAGGAACTAAATCACAATTTTCGTTGCGTCGGCACTTTTTTTGCTTTTTGATCCATGATCAGCCTGATATGGCCTCTCCGCCGGTCGGCAATGCTAATAAAAAAAAAAAATTACTCCAAACTGATTCACGATTTGAGAGAGGCACCAAACAGATATATTTCGGAAAATAAATGGATTAATCTTTTGTAAATTTTATATTTCCCTATGGTTATTGTCATAATTTATTATTGTTTAAATTGTTGTCGTTTTTCCTCTTAATAGGCTTTGCTGGTGAATTGTGTAATTTTGAGTATAATGAATGCGAATCAAATCCTTGTCAAAACGCTGGTGAATGCATCGACCATATTGGTAATTATGAATGCCGTTGCACTAAAGGTTATACTGGTAAACGGTGCCAAATAAAGGTAGGAAAGAATAGGACACGTAATAAACTTAACCATCTGCAGCATTGTTTACCATTTTCTTCTATTCCTTTTTGTATTTTTTATAGGTGGACTTCTGCGCTAGCAAACCATGCCCCAGCGGACATGAATGTATTGATCATGGCAATGAATATAGTTGCGAATGCCCGGGGGGACGAAATGGTCCAGATTGTAATGAATTGCAAAGAACGGTAAAAGAATTATATTTTCTTCAAACTAAAAACTAGAATTCAAAAAAAACTATAATTTAGTAAAAAAAACTAAATAATTTGTAAGAACAACAGTGATCATGAATTTCTTTGGTTAATGAAGTAGTTGTTGTTGTGCGTATATTTTTTTTGAAAGATTTTTTGAAAACGATTGTAAAGGCTAAGACTTTGTTTTCCGGAGATTTTGTATTTTTGTTTATTTGCCAAGAATTAATTAGCCAGTTATGTCCAAGTGTTCAGCTCCCTTTTTGTAAAATTATGGTTAAAAAAAATTAAACTGCCCCCCTCGCAATGTATGGACAAATAAGAGCCGACATTCGTTTTCAATTCGATGGCCCGACAATGGTATAATATTTCATTCACTTATTCAACTCCAAATCGAATACTCCAAAGGAAAAATCTTATAAACTATTTAGTGAGGCTGACTTAACTTACTCCTAAGCCTCTTTCCACGATCATTAAAATATTATGTGTAATATAAAGAAATATCCCACCTTCCAGCGTAATTCAATCACCAGTTAATCTTTACCGTCAAACGTCGTGGTTAGCCTGTTTTGTCCTTCTGTCATAACCATAATGCTAACATCTACAACTCCTGATATCCGCACCGTCTACCGGATTGTAGAAGATCAAAAACTTACGAAGTGCTCAGCATGACGACTAAAACCAGAAATAAAGAGGAACTGCTGTTATCATTCCCTCGAAACCTGTCTTCCATAAATAGCGTTGCCAATCGACTTGCAATCATATCAATCAACTTGTGTATTGTGTATTCAATGAACGTAATGACGGAACAAACGGCTAGTGTTAGCAGTTAACCCACATCCGTTCGTCCATTTCAAAGGTATCAGTATTAAGTTTAATCAATTTAAAAGCAAGTGTTCCCTATAGCTTCTCTGCGAACAGATAGTTTTATTTATTTTCATTTATAATCTTATTCTCATATTCGCCCTCTTTTCTCAACAATATTTGAGTACAATATTCAATCTTTTTCAAATAGTGGCGTAAGTATATTGTATTGAACATCCAATTTACCATTAAGTTGGCGTAAATCGTTACTTGTCACCTTATAACTATAAGAAATGAAGTCGTCAGTTTGTTGCTGTGAAGTCGAATGAAATAAAGACAATTTTTCTGGCAAACATTTTCTCTCCTTGTTTCTTTTCTTTTCTTGCACCAGCTTGTTAAAAACTATGACAAGCCCAAAACAACAAAAATAAACTTTTGAATATTGATATCCAACATATCCAACATGACGATGAAACCTTCTAGATTTTGTTGCAGCTTAATAAAAAATATTAAGCCCTTACATTTCTGCTTATTCGGGACGCGTTAAAATAAATGTTAGTGCATTTATTTAAGTTCAGTTCTGCGCAACATCATCTTCACCAATACGTTTCCGACTTTGCAGAATACTATAGGATCTCCGTAAACTTTCTATTCATCTTGGTAGGTTTCCGCTCCACAAAGATCAAAGTTTTATTAAAATTGATTATTAGTTTAAAAATTTAACCAATTCATTGAGGGTCCACATCACGCTCACCAATATACTCTTGTACAGCTGATTTGTTAGCAATTACATTACGGATGTGCAACTTTACAAAGATCAAAGCTTCGTTAAATATTATAAAATATATTTCCCAAGACTTACGTGCAGTTTCAATGAAACCAGAAAGTGTTATCGTTATAGGAGCTGACTTTAATGCATAGATAGTTAGTCCATATGTTTAAACGTTTCGCGGATGTCTTTAAACGAGTTTATAAGTATCTCGCACATCAATTAACCCTATTCCTTGGTACTAACTACTTTTTGTATTTCTTAATATCTAAAATAGGGCACACCACATGTTTTGGAGACCGCAAAAAGCGGAATAATTTAAATATACGCAAATCAAGTTTTTCTCTCTGTACAAAAAAAAAAACAAAAATATTTTCAAGCTTTAAAAACTCGATTCCTTTCACACAGGCAATCAGTACTTTAAAATGAGTCTGAAACATTATTCTTGTGATTTTAAAATAAAAAAGATTTCTAGCATTTGTCATATGATAAAAAATTGAGAGAGGATTGGGTTTCAAAGACAAATAATTTTAATCTATTAAATTATATTTTCCTACTTCCGTAAATTGGAATATACATTAATTTAAATATGTACACCTACACACATAGCTAACAATGCTGTTAGATTTAATTTGTATATATCTACAAAAATGAACAACATTTTGAACAAAAAAAAAAAAAAAAAAATCTTTATAATATTTTCAGCAATGCAATGTAAACCCATGCACACATGGCGGCACATGTTGGTCTAGTGGAGATTCATTTTATTGTGCTTGTCGTCCTGGCTATACTGGTACAATGTGTGAAGGTGAGTACCTTACAGAAAAACAACAATTTTGCTAAATTATGTCAACAATACAATACAATAACAAATGGACCCCAACAATATCCACAACAATTTCTTACTTAAAACAACATAAGAGAAAACAAAAACACCAAAATGATTACTTTTATGAAACATAAACTTTCTCACACACACACACACACGTTTATGAATTAAATAAATATAATAAATTTTATGAACTTTTACACATATACTATACGACAAACACATACCCTTCTGGAAATTCATTTTGTATGCATGTGTATGATCTACTCGACATATGCTGATACAAAAACATGCTTATTATGCTACATATCTACGTATATATCAAAGTATGCATATACGTGTATTATGTTGTGGGATGAACAAGCTTTTCAGCATATCTACACTTATACATAATGGAATGGAATCTTTTATAAGACTTGGAGGTTTATATTAATTCCTTTTTTCTATCTCTCTGTCCTTCCTTCCCTATGTCGTTCTTTTTTTTTTTCCTTTATTTGTATTTTCTATTCCATGCGCCCTCGGTAAAATCCAGATGAATTTGTTGTGGAAACTGTTGTTAGTTCCAGTGAATTTATGGTCGACGATACAAGCGCCCGGAATTTTAATGACAAAAGTTTTGGTTCATCGGTCGTGCTAAAGAGTCCCATTGAATTGCACAATGCATACTTTGCGGCTGCCGTTTTAGCTGCCGCCATTTTTATTGTCGCTACAGTGGTAAGTACAAAACTTTAACTTTTCTACCCTCTTGCTTAAACGCATGCTCACACACATCCATACGTATGACACATACTTTAAACAACTTTTTCCGTAAATAGTGCATACTTTACAAACAATTTTGTTTATTTGATTTTATTTTTCATTTTTCTTTTTCGTCAGCAACATTCTTTTGTACTTGTTTACTAGTATTTGTGTTAAGCAGTGTTGTACTGTATTTTAAAGAGGTACAATTTTTTGCCACTTCCAACATGTTTTTGCGCTTCAGGGTTGTTAGGCTTTATTTTCATGTGGTTGTTAATGCCTACTTTGCAGTACATAACGATGTTCTTTTTATAGCCATCAGAATTAAGTAATTCTGCCACCAAAAAGGGCTACAAGTGCAAGTGCAATAGGCTTTCTTTCTTTCATTTTTTCAAATCTGTTCCATTTATTATCGCTAGATTTTCTAAAAATATTGACCATATTTTTTGGTTCATTATTTTTAAGATATTGTCAATGACTTTCGTTCCCCTTATAATTCTTCGATTTATCCACCTTCACGGAAAAATCCTAATATCTCAACTGAAGTTTTAGGCAATATTATTACATCCTAATTTATGCGCATCATGAACAAGATTTTGCACTTATGACTACTCTCGCTGCCAACTTTATAAAATCGTGCAAGATGAAAAAACTCCAAATACTCCAATACTATAATGTTTCTTCTATATATTATTATATGATACGGCTTACGCAATGCCTCATATCAAAACTCATATCCACATACCGGAATGGTAATCATCAGCTCATTGTTCATTGTATTCTGGTTGTGTGGGTCACCGTTGGTTGATCAAACTTAACTCAAACAATGAATAACTTAACAAATAAGCACAAGTGAATCATTGGATAATCTAAAAGTCATTCAGCTTCCAGGCGGTGAAGATGTCATTATTCGTTTCAATCATTCAATTTATTTTTGTGCACAGGAAAATAACATAACTAATATCATTACTCAGTTCAATATTTTCAAAAATATTTAATGGAAAATTTTAAATTTTAAATATGTTAAAAACCTTTGAATTGATGCCAAATGCAACCATAACCGGATAGAACATGTGCAAAACAAAATAACATACACACTGCTAAAGGGGGAGAGTAAACATTGTTAAAATTAACTTAATGTTGATTAAAGCTGTTATATTGTTAATATTAATCACACAAACAAAAAACAAAAAAAAAAACAGAAGACAGAAAACAGAAGATCCAAAGCTTGCAAATGAAATATTAGCTAGAGTCTCAGCAGATAGGATTAATTTTGCACGAATTTAATGCTTAAAAAGTTCTCATCGTTCCGCCGACTACGTAGTATGACGGAAAAAGTGCTACCCAAATCGAGAATTAGAGAATGTTATGCTTGGTCGAGTCTTTTGGAGAAACGATGGCTTTGTGGATGGAAATTTAGCAGGTGGACTACAACAAGATTTTTGTCGATTTTGTTGATGCAGATGAGCCTTCAGTGAGCTCAGTCGCAATCGCTTTACACTTGCCTTAATCAGAAATTCTCTTTACGACAAAGTCATTCATTTTGTGTTAACTAAGAAAAAACCCCTTTTTACCCCGATCATTACATATATTTTATTATCCACCGACATACCCGTGTAGGTAAGTAACGTGTAAGTGCCACCACCAAATCTGTATGCACGGGTTCAAATGTCAAGTGCGGTATGGTATTCTTTCGAAGTAGCTATAGCGAGTGGTCTGTCGGTAAAGGCAAAACACTTACCGATTGAGCAAACAGCCACTGCAATGCGGCCACCACCTTTCTACTTCTTCGCTTTCCTCCTTTTTTCCTGGCCGTGACCGTGTTACACAAATACGGGACAACCCCTGAGTAATTGGTCATATCAAAAAAGAAAAGAAAAAAGGAAAGTAGATTCAAAGCAACAATGGCTTCATGGCCTTCTTTTGAGAAATTTCCTACACTAAACTATTCGATCTTTGAATAATTCACATTGTTTGCAGATGGCAAGAGACCGTCATTATATTTTTTGTATGTCTTCGGGCCAATTATTTTCATGAAGTGTCCTTTGTTTTTCGCCAAGAAGAAGAGCCTTAAGATGTTTATTTTCGAGGCGGATTAGAAGGACAAGATTCGATGAACTTGGAATTTTCAAGGCCAAAAATCATCTTCGAAGTGCAAAGCTTTTTCCCATGCATATCTCGTATAAGACAAGTCACGAAAGTAAACTTCTATTTAGGAACATGGAGTTCTTATTGATTTTTTATGACGAAACTAAGTTGATTTAGGGTAAATAGCGGCGTTTCAGCTTATCAAACAAAAGGCTTCTATGGGCCAAATCGACTCAAAATTTCACTTTACCTATGACGATAACCTATAATATCAATCTATCCTTTTACATGGTCGCTTACTTTCTTGTGCAGTGGTTATGAAATTATTAATACGACTTAGATGGAAAGTAAATATGAATGATTCCATAGAAAATTCAATTTGTTCTTAGATTTATTTAATTCAAATTAGTTTTTTTTTTTAACAAAACGAAAATACTTTAATATCCTTCGTTCTTATATAACCATACAGCTTACTATCTGTCACTGTAAAGTAAATCAAACTTACCGTAAGTTTTCTACACGCACATCCGGCTTCTTACCTATATTGGGTTTCGGAAGGCGACCGAAAATTCAAAATAAATTCAATAAGCACTGGTTAAGTGGCAAAGGAGTAAATGCTGGTGGCGGCGGCGGTAATCCATTGCGTACATCCGCAACGTCGACAAATGCAACACGTCTGCAAAGTGGTCACCTGACGACCGCAAATACGTCCGCTTCATCATCATCAACAACGGCAACAGCTCATCATCAACAAATTGGTCAATTGCATGAAAGACCCTTTCAGCGGCATCTGGCCATGAACTTGGAAAACGATATGTACTATACGGTAGATTTTAGCGAAAATTCTCAGCATTCACCACTAATACAGTGAAACACACTAACGCTTACCGAACGTAGTCGCAATGTGAGTAGTGGTTACAGTGGCGCCGGTGGAGGTAATCGCGTTGGTGCTATTGGCCATTTTACCAACACTACAGATAGTTGGTTAGTAAAATTTAAAAAACGTTCTTATTGATTTAAGGCTGCTCGCTCGTGTTGATGAAGTTAAAAATAAACCAAAAAAAAAAAAACAAAAAAAAACAAAAAAAATGATAAAAACCATAGAGTATACAGAAAATATTGAGTTAATAAAAATAATAAAAAAAATAAAAAAGAAAAAACTGAACATTGGCGAACAACAGCGGACAACACAAAGTTTAAATGTAGAAAAATCAAATTATTTCATTTACGATGAAAATGAACGAAAAAATAAAAAAAAAATGAAATAAAATTTTAACGCTTAAACTGAATAAGAAGTAAAAATCAAATTATCTTCCGTTTATGTTGGATGTAATTTTTAATTCAATTTAATATATAATAAAAATTGGTATTAATTCGAATATTAGATGATACACTGATGCGGTAGCATTATAACTTAAAACAAATTGTTTTCTATTGAATTTTTCTTAGATAATTTATTGAAAAATTCCGAAATAAAAGAAGTAAAAAAAAAAAAAACATAAAAAAAGGAAGAGAAACCTCTAACGACAAAACACAAATAAAAGGAAAAAATTAATACAAATTAATTATAAATGATACATGAATTATATTGAAAAGGATAATACATTTTGTAAGATGGTTTTTTAAGATTTAAGTCAAGAAATTTTAGCATAAGAGAATAAAACCAGTTAAATGTTTATGATTTTTGTGTAACTGTGTACAGTGAAGATTAAGAATTTGCGGAAATTTTCTGTTTCGATTTTTCTCTGACGATTGATTTGTTCGTTTTATGTTCTCGTGTAAATTATTGATCAAAATAAACGCTTACATATTAAAAGACAAAACTATTAAATTATTTGCAATAAAATAATACATAAATAAAACTTTGATTGTCTTTTCATTAAATACTCATTAAACAAAATAATATAGGAACGAAGTGTGAGTAAATGTACTTAAAATTTTGCCTATTTGATGATATGCTCCTTTATGAGGGCGAATTGTTTTAGAACGCAGACAAATGCCTTTGCGAGACGTTAAACCAGTAACGGCCTTTAATTCTTAAAATGAAATTTTAAATCAATTAACTTCTTTCCTTTCTTTCTGAAATTTTCGTATTCTCAAAAATGCAAACAGTAATTAAGATAGCTGAAAACTAAGAGATATGCGTGGTCTCCGTTCTTTTCTTTCAATTTCTTTTTATATTTTCTTGGATATTTTATATGTTCGACGACGCAAACTGTCAATAGATTGCCAAAGTTCAATAAATCATCAAAGCTGATGCTTGGATGCAGTAAGCTAATGACATTTTAATCGTACACTCAGCTCTTTTTTTACACGGTAGATACTTTCATTAAAAAAGCCCACGAAAAAGCTGTGTAAAAATATACATCCGCTAAATTGTAAATTTAGGGATATGTTATACAACTTTAAAAAATCCTGTAAGATTGAAAACCTCTAAATATTTTCTTCGAAAAACCGTGTAAAAAAAAAAAAAAATTCATAGTAAATATTTATGAGATAAAAGGAATTCGCTTTTACTCAAAAAGAATTAAGATAGTATATATATATATACTTAATAATAATTAAGAATAAACATCAATTTCCTAACTGTTGTTCGCTATTTAAGAATAAGCGTGCATGTTTATTACGGACTGCGCCAAATATGCTATCATTAGAAGATATATCAGATATGTTTAGCATAACTATCGGATTTGATCCAATCATTGAATAATCATAAAATTCGGGTATTCTCCGTAGTAGACCAAGCCACTAACACATGCGGAAGCATAAACCGAACGACTTCTATTCGCGGTATTCCCCCAACTAGATTTTGTTGCTGTATACGTCAGTCTCCGTTAGATAAAAAATTAGATATAATTTTTTTGGGATTTGTGCTAGAATGAAAAAGGCGTGTAAAGAAGTGAATTTGATCTTAACAGCGTTATTCTAAAATCAGGTAAGAAAAGCTGTGAAAATAAATGGTCTTTGCCGACTACGTATACATCTTATGTCCACGTCACCATTTGTCTCGCGTGGGCTCTGCAAAAAAATTGCGCATCGTTTCCCATAAGCCTCACACAACAATCGTCAACGTTTAGCTGCTTTCATTTATCAATAGACACAAGGTAGTAAAGCTTTCAGCAAATTACGGTTCGTTGAAATATTTGAACTTAGAATAAGTAAGAAAGTTATATTCGGCGATGGCTAAATGTCGCCTACCGACTACTATTGGAATTTTTATCGCCTTTTAAACGCTTGATCCATTTGAGATTTTAATGTCCAAGAAGTCGGTTTTTTCTAAACTCCCCAAGACTTTATGCATTAACCGTCCACGATATTTAAATTATAATAAACACACCTAATCGCATCCTACGCTCCAAATCCTTTCATTTGATATCTATATCGAAAGTATTTTAAGCAAACATTTATCCGCCAGACTGCGGCGTCTATCGTATTCACTTTAGAATTAACCCTGATCAAGAATATATATGCTTTATAGGATCTCTGGAGCTCCTTTTGGATGTTAAATACGTTATGTGTTGAGGGACTGTGCACACCTTTTCAGAAGATGATGCAATATCATATCATATTTTGATTCTTTACGGACCAAAGTTTATGAACTGAACCAAAGTTTATGCAGAAATGTAATGTCTGTGTAACGCGTCTTGTAAAACATCTCCTGGACGCAAAAATGAAGCGTTTGCCTTCATTGGAGTTTCTTGCACGCAAGCTGGTATTGAAAATGGGCCAAATCGGTCAAAGAGCACTGTTACAGTGCAGCATAAATTGAGAGTACCTTTGCTTACTGAATTTTTTGGTCGGTACATATAAAGTACAATGGGCGCATGATAAAAATTTGCATATACATTCTACAAAAATGGAAATACTCAGCCAGGCCCATTGAACATTATAGAGTAAGGAAGTCTAATTTTCTCATTGTTTTTCTTAACCTTTTTTTGGAATGAGTGTAGTGGATATGAAGGTTCGCTTACAGCTGAAAAAAATTTTTTTTACCTGTTTTATTTTTTTATTTTTTTAGATAATTAAAAAAAGCATACACACAGCGTGCGTATAATGTTTTATGTTATAAATAAATAAATAGTAAGCTATAAACAAGATAAGTTATTCTATCTGACTATAAGCCGGTGAGGCTCATCGTGATATGATTTATTATAAAAACACATGGTCCGATTAGAGTTAATAAATATTTTGAGATTATTGAAATCTACATTAAACAGCCATTTTATCTAAGCGAATAATGCAGATGGCTGATATTGTAAACATTTAAACATAATAAATCCCTTTAAATCAGAAAATTAAAACTTATATACGTATTTTCAAAATGAAATTTCAATTTTCTCCCCAATATAAAGAGGGAAAAAATAAAAGTGTTATATTTAAATGAGATCGAATAAATTTTTTATCATAATATTTCATCAAAACTTTATTGATGCTGTTATTTAATTGTAACATAACTTTCAGATCGAGGCTACTCACATACAAATGAGTTACGGCTTGCAAGCTTAATAAGCAAATATGCAAGCAATCGACGACAAAGAAGAAAGAAAGGAGCATAGCAAAGATAACTTTATGATTTTTTTTCATGCGACTGAAGGTATACGTACTCATTACAGAGCACTGAACACACGATAGTAAGCAGCAATTATTTAAAATTAAGCCACAGCCAAAATTTTGACGTCATTGTTGAATGTATCAATAAGTAGGACTAACAGAAAAGATTGCATTGATTCTGTTGTTCACATTACTTGAGATTAGCATATGTACGGCGTGGGATATCCTAGTATAGCAAAGAATATGGTGAATTTAGTCAACTTAAAATCTTACGTTCATCGAGAATGCACATACCAGAGGTTGTGAGCTCTCAAATGTTAAGTTTCCAAAGCAAATAACTGATTCACTCTTAAGCTAATAGAGATGAAAAATTTTCATTTTTTCATTCAAGTTTTTATAGTGATTTCTTCTATAATAAAAAAAAAAATAGAAAAACATTTTTATATTTTACATAAACTAATTACAATTTTTGATAAAAAGAATTAAACGGTTTCATGAAGATTTCATCGAAATTAGATAAAATGTCATGTCATATGATCATCTTAAATGTCATATTTAATATAGTACTGGTTGTCGACTAAAAAAATGAACGTTTATTTCAATGGCCAGTCAACTATGAATGTAATGTAATGTAAGTGCATCACCATTCACAATTGCGGTTAATTATACACGTATCAAACATTGCTTTTCTTTTTGCTCGCCAGCATTGGTGCGCTCTTGTAACTGGGTCAATCAAAACGCAATTGCATTGACAAAATGAGAAAAAAAAAACAAAATTAAATTAAAGTCACAGTTGAAACCGTCCTGTTACTGCAGCGGTATTAATTAAATTTAAACTTTGGCAACGGATTTAACAAAGATGAATGGATAAATTTACCGAAGAAACCCTTCAATAAATGCGGTCAAGTTCTAACCGCTAATTTTAATGAATTTCAAGTTTCCCCTGAAATTGTTCATAACTTAAGCAAAATCAAGAGACTATAGTGTTAATGTTCTAGAGAGAGACAATATTTTAAGTAGCTTAAACCTTGTTTGCCTGACTTACTTGCTTCAAAAAAAAAAAGGAAATACCGCTTTGAACACGAAACTCGCCTATAATTTATAATCATGCAATAATTATAATATAAAATAATAAACTATAGCAAAAAAAAATAAATTTAAATCTACATTAAAAATGTTTTATTCCGTTGCTCTTTTTGATTATTTCATAAATGTATGTTATTATTATTATTTATTTATTTATTTTTTTTTATTATAGAAAATGAGGAAATTAAAAGTCACAAAGGAAAAAACATATTTGAATAAATTGATCAACACTTGTTAAATAAAACAATTTGTAGTCTACGAATTGCAATCGTAACCGTAATCGTTACCATTTACCAATTGCGTCAAATTCTAAAAAAGTACTATTTTTAAACTTGTCATTATTTCCTAGTCTATCACAAGACTTTTTAAGTGGCCATAGTCCGACATTCTGCTCAAACTGCCATCTTATTGATACCGCATATCACGGTATCTCGCATCTCGGTCTTCCACAAATAAATTAAGTGGTTTGATTGCAAAAGTTCATCGCTAGGGGAGGGAAAAGGAGGATAACCAATAAATTCCAATCAGCACCAAATCCTTGACATGGAATTTAAATAGGCGCTTCGTCTCTTGCGCCAGAGCGCAATCTTGAAGCATTAAGGTGGCGCATAAATCGACTGTCATATTAAGCACAGTTGAGCGCGTTTTCGAGGCGATTATAACGAGTAAAAATAACTTCCAGCACAAGCATGCTTTTCAAGACCGAAAAACAAGTTCGATTTAAAAGTGTTCTCTCATAAAAAGACAGACCAATATCTCAAAAGAAATTAGAGGGCATAACAGCCTAAAGAAAATTTAGAAATATAGCAAACTTTTAGCAGAAAACACTTATACATCAGAGAGAATACCTTATGCTCTTATACAGTTAACTTATCACCACTTCGAACGGCGGAATATTCACAAACTTACCTTTTCAGACCTTTTAAACTAAAGCTTAATTAAAAACTTCGTCTCTCTTTATTTACAGAGTGCGGACTTGCCAACTTAGCCAACCTCAAGTCATTCGGTGGTCTAACAGCTAGATTTAATTGTTTAAAGTGCCATTTTGAAGGTCAAATTGATTTGAAATTTTATCAGGTTGCTTGAGAAAATCATGCTAAATGGCTTTAAAAATCCCTCCATTTTGGATATCAACGAGTAGCAATCGCTTCTTTTGCTTTGGCAACACTATGGCGGAATCTATTACGACATACATAGAAGTTTCCATAAAGTATACATACTCTTCATCAAGGTAATATTCTAAGCGGGTTTGAATATTTTTGTTTGACTTTCTCTCCAAACCATCCATCCGTCATGCGGTCAAGGTCCTGCGATCGCAAAAAGTGGGATGCGAAAGAGACACTTTGCAGTTACGTTTATATCAACTTGAAAATGCTTATGATTGGCCAAAAATGAAAATTATAATGATTAACCGATAAATAACTGAAATAATGCAAATGCCATTAATTTACAGCAGAAGTAAACAAAATCAAGTCTTGCTACATGTTTCGATCAGTTTAAATTTTAATTGCAATCATAAAGGCAATAAAATTTTCTGAATTCTCCATTCCAACTTTATATAGAAAACAATATACACACACACACACACACTCACAGAGGTAATAGAACGAATGAAAATTAATGTGGATTTCGTAAATATTTCGTCTGTATCGAAGTAAAATGAATCGTTAACATTACTGACATTATTTAAACAAACCAATATTTCATATGTTATAATCCGTTTCCATTACCGTTATTTTTTAACGCAATTAAGCTTACGATGATAATAAATTTCTCTCATTAATTTCATCTTAATTTTAATTACATAATTTCATAATTACCGGATTTTAACATTAAAATACTTTTATTTAAATTTGTGGTTTTAGGAATTTAATCTTTTTTTGCAGTTTCAATCGCTATCGAATATGAAAAGACAGGTACGTAGGTACACGGAAAAATAGATGCGAGGTGTATTTTTCTGTGCTGTGCCTCACAAATTGTAGTAAGAGGAAGGCTTTTATTTTGCTTTAGCTGCTCTTTCATCTGCTCAGTGAAATACGTGCGTCCTCTTTAAAGTAGGAGAAAGCAAAGTGTTTTGTAATATTTTGCTGTGAAAACGGATTGTAAAAGTAAATCGTATATCTTGGAAAGAAAATGCAATATGAATTAATTTTTATAATAACATTAGATCGGCCGGGAACATCATTGTAACGAAAAAGACAGACAGAGAGCCAGTTAATTCATCAATTTCGAAAGCAAGAACAAACGAGCAAAATTTAGTACTTCATCGTGGTGATCGGTTGTAAGTTTTTGCATAAAGATCAACTTTACTATCCACCAGAAAGTATGTAATAATTTCGAACTTAATTTCTATTAAATTTCTGTTTATACTTAAGATAATCTCAAAAGCGTTTTTAAATAATTAAGTGCTCCTAAATTATAAATAAATGATAAATATAAAAATGGAAAAGAATATACTCGACCAACATAAAACAAGATACACCTTTCTTCTGACCAACAGCCAGCTTTTCTATGCCATGCTGTTTTACGTGAATGTACTTAGGTAAATATTATTTCGGGCCGAAATTCACAAATTAATGCAGTATAAAATAAAGGTTGATTTTAAGCGAACAGCATTCATAAAAAGAATTACGGAGCACACTCAGTCTTCCTCAATTTAAAACTTTTTATATGATGTTTTAGTTTATAAAGGATATTTAACTAGTTAACAAACGCAATCATTTTGAAAATTTACATAACAAAATTAAATGTAAGCCGCATTTCCGGACGTAGGAAATACCATACCATTTTAGTTGAAAAATGTTAATCGAAATCGAATTAAAGCATCAATTAAAAACAAATCCCAAACAAATCAATTAGAAGTATATCATAAATGAAGACACTTAGAAAAGTACGCTTGAATGGGACCAGAATTGAAAGTGAAGCTAGTGTTTAATTAAGATTCAAGTTCGGCTTGATTTGTTAGAACTTTGAATTCTAATTTAGATTTGATAATTGGTCTTAGCGTTGGTATTTTAATTCGAATCCTTCCCGGATTTTAGGCCTGCTTTTCCATCTGATTCTAATTTGAGCCCCTTGACCTGTAATATTGAACCAAAACTTTGTGAACATATTTCTTAAGGCTGTCTAAACAGTCACAACAACTAACACAGCATCAATTAACAATACGACTAGAATTAGAACTACCGATGTTTCGCTTATACTTATTTCGACCAAAAGGGATTGTTTTGACCCCGTTTTGTTGGCGAATTGTCACAGTCGCACAAGTGAAGGCAGAAAGCTGTCGTTCCGCGCACGCATTCCTTAATTGAGTGAGAGTTCATGGTTAAAAAATAGGTTGGATTTGCCAACATATACAATCGCAATAAATTAGCGAATCGAGATAATACCGATTATTTCTTCATACTTTGGTCTATAACTTTCGATCCCTTGAAAATATTTGAAAGAACCTAACATCCAAATACTTGTCAAGCCTACGTTCGTGTTTATTTAAAAAATGGCGCCAATCGAAGTAATACATCCACAGTTACGACAAAAAGAACGGATTCAGATGAGATACTCGATAGTTAATGAGTTGAAAGCCATCAAGGATTCTTTTACGGCGAATATAAATTGTTTCCTTGCTGCACGAAATATTGAGAAGAAAGAGAAAATTTAAGCTTGACTAATAATGAAGCTACTACTAAAAGTTCTTTGGAAAGGTATTCTTAATATTCTAACCTTAAATGGTGGATAATCAACCCTGGCGTTAACACAACAACATATGGTTTCGTTATTTGATTTTAATCATTTTAAAGTAATTCCATTTATTTATTTTTTTCCTTTTAATTTATACATTATCCTAATTTAATTTTGTAGTACTTAATGATATTTAAGCAAGTTAATCAAGTGGCATCATCTTTGGTATTTCGTTCATCCGCTATGCTTTTGCCATTGGCCGTTTGAGCGGGTTGACTATAATCTTCCGCATTATCGGTGCCATTATTGTGGCTGTTATCACCGCCACTTGTGGTAGACAATGCAGTTTTTGAATTAAGTTCAGTTTCCTCCGGTATGCGTATTTGATCCTTGTCCTATGGTAAATTAAAAAAGCGCAAGAAAATTTTTGTAATTATTTTTTAAAAAATCTTTTATAGAAGACAAAATACGCAAACTTAAGAGTAATAAAAAAAATATTCGATGGGAAGATTTACAACTTTGTTTGATTATCATTTTTACAATTTCTTATATAGGAGCCGCGAAATAACGACTTTCAAAATCTCTATTCCTTGTAAAAGATTTGTTCTTTTAAAACGTGAATATAACAAAATCAGTAGATCGGCTCAAGACAATAAGAAACCTTTTTAGAGAAATTACACTTGTTACGCAAGTATCCGGACGAAGGATAGAAACTTTTTTTAAAAATTATATTTAAATTTACTTGGGCATGCAAACCTTTTTAAGTAAGTAATATATCAATAAGATCTTCCTTCGCGCTCGACAAATATAATAAATTTTTCCACTCTATGTATTGTTTAATTTTTACAATAATAGCATGCAACATGCAGTCAAGCACTTTCTGCTTATTCATATTGTGTTTATGTAAAGCATAATTTCTTGACCTCCTTTTTTAAAGATCTACGTAAAGCAAAATAAAAAACATGCTTAAGCCTAATAACCCTAAGGCCATTTTTTACTTATGCAAATTTGAAAAATTTTCTCCTTTAATTTTTGTAAATGATTTATTCATCAAATTAAATGTTTATTTCACTTGCTAAAAGGAAAAAACAAAAAACGAATTCAATATTAAATTAAATAATAAACACATTTTTTATTCGGTACTTCCCCCTCATAACAAAAAAGCAAATATATGCAAAAGTTGATATAGTTTATATATAAATCGAGCAGAGCGAAACTTGGTTAACGTTTTTCAACAACAATACAATAAAACATTCACGCTACTCATTTCGCATTCATATGGCGTTAGTCGCTCTTCGAGCCACGTACACTTATGACGAGGCAGCGCCATCAGTTCGTTCACTATCTTGTAAACACTTTAACGGTATTGAAATCAAGATATGTCGAGCGAACATGCAATTGTTTTGAGTTTCCTAATGATCCTAATGATCCTTTAGTCCTGTTTCTAAAATACATTCTACCAAACAAAGCATCCCAACTGAGTTTAAAACCAGCCTGAATTTATCTTTTCACGTCTTCATCACATCTCCTTTGGTTAAATAAACATTAGTAGTGAATTTTTATTTTATTTTTATTTCTTATCTATCAAAAGAGATCAAACAACAGCGATCGAGGCTTAGGTAACTCTAAAACTGCTGTAGCTGTTAAGTTCTCTACCAATTCTGAACCAATCGAAACGTATCTAATTTAGCTGATTTTCCCATAGGACGTCGATGGCGAACCCATAAATTCAATTAAAAGAAAAAACAGATAGGAGAACAATTATGAGTTATCTTATAAGTAGGTTAGTGTTTATTTGAAAGAAATATTATATTAATTAATTAATATTAAATTAATAGGTAGTTTTAAGGAGATCACAGCAATGAAAGTGTCAACCTTAATCCGGCCGTGACCTGGGATATGGCTCTCCGTTGCAAGAATCTTGGGAATAATTAAGATTTTGCTTTCGTTTGTAATTTAAATGCATTTATGCATCGAAGCTAGTTATGTATATATATAGTATGTATATATAGTTATGTATATATATAGTATATTAGACACAACGTCAGTGATAGCCAACTTTATTCATTAATTATGGACAATTAGCTTATCGCGATTATTTTCAAAACGAATCTTTAGAAGTATGTTGTTAAGTTGGCACTTTAATAAAAAACAACTTGAGAATTCTACCTTTTTGGATTTTTATTTTAGCTGCCTTATTATATTTCAAATATTAAAAGCATATTAGCAGCTGGATCAGGGTCTTTTGTCAACTTTGACCTCACTCACAACACACAAACATATTTGCCAAATTTCTGCTATCTTGCGATCACAAGACATCGTATGACCAGATAATAAAGGAATCTTAGTATCACTGATTGTATACATTTGGAATTGCGTCTAGCATTTCTAGGCATTATAAGCGAAATAATTAACCTGTTATGTAACCATTACTGCCGGCGTTAATTGTAAGGCATCAAAAGCTATATTCCTCTTGTAGCGGAACTTACGAATCCAATAAATTTAAAACCGATAAATTAAAGCCATTCCCACGAAAAATGAATCTTTATATAGTAAAAAGACTAACATTTAATATATCATGGTGGGGATTAATCCATAATTGTAAGCTTAAGATGATATTCAACTGTCCCAAGTTGGGATCATTTGTCGTATGCCGCCCCGACGTATGAGAATAAGATTTCTCGTGAAAATTGAGCATTACATTGAAAAAAGGTTAGCTTTTAATATTTCGTGATGACAACTGGTCCTTAATACCATTTGCTCATAGAAATTAAATGTATCCAACGGTAACGAAGACTTATTTTTAATATTTATTACGAAAATAGGTGAGTGGTGTATGACGAGAGACTATTTTTGTTGAATTTCAACCACGTTAGTTCATGTTTTGGTCCTTCTCTTCGCTCCAAGACCGCACTGGGCAGAAAGCATAAGTTTTGCTATTTGATCATGAAAATAGATGAAGAATTTTATTTTGCGAAGTCGTGTAGAGTCTTTAATGCTCGACCTTCCTTCCCCAGATATAACGTTTTTACTTGTTTCGTGTTTTAGTTCATTTTTTTTTATGGCATACATTCAGCTCAACTGTTGTTTTGTTCTGCTTTGTTTTCTGCGCCATCAAATTTGTAATTGAACAAATTCATTTAAGCAAAAGCAAAAAAACAAAAATAAAAAAGCATGCAGAAAAAATCAAACTAAACAACAATAGAATAAATGCACCTACTCGAACATAAACGAGCAGAGTGCTTTTACGTGCATACAACCATATATACGTTTTCACGCTGGGGAAAAAGAGAAATGCTAAACTTTAACTTGCAAACATTGTAAACTACCCGCACATTTGCGTAAGCCAAAAAGTATTTAGGTCGTGTTTCCAATAAAACATAGCTCTTAAGTGTATGTTTGCCTGTTTGTTATATACTCCGCCTATCTATCTATATATTGGCAATTATTCACGCTAAAACACTAACTATGCACATAAATAAGCTACCAACACAACAACATCAACAGCAAATTTTTTAAACCTCTTTCATAGCTGAACTAAAGAAAAAAAGAGAAAAAAACTCATAAATTCACTTGAGCATCATATAATTGTTGTTTACCTGAATTTGTTTTTACACAAGCAGACATGTATATGAATTTAATTGCATTTGCAACGTGTATGTAGAACATATCTAGTTTTTTTTTTTTTTTTCATACACATATTTATGCATCAAATCTTTTTTCTTTTTTTTTTTTTCTATGACAGGTTTCAAATATTTATTATTTACACTCGGTATAGCAGCTGCATAAAGTAACTTTTAATTTTGGTTAAAAAAAAAAAAAAAAACTCAGTTTAGCAAAATACCATAAGCATGCAGTATTATTATGGTTAAAAAAGAGGTAATCCAAAGCTTCATATGCTAATAATAATTTATGTAAAAAATTTCATTTTATACGAAGAGTTAGATGATATAAGTTAAAATTTATGACTTTATCAAAGTTAATAGATCACTCAAAACGTTGTTATCATATTTATGTGTTTACCTAACTAGAAAGGTATGCAAAGCATTGAGTCTTTTGTACATAAAAATGTTTTAAATATTGATAACGAAGATAATGAAATTTCATTCACATAAAATAATATAAAATAAAAGAAGCATAATATATACTATTTTCATTTTGGAAGACAGTAAGTATAGTTTAATATATAAATATTGCATTCCCCATTGTTGTTTGCTAGTACCAATAAACTTGTTTTAATTATATTCATTAAAACTCCCTTAAGCATATTTGCAAAATTTCTGTATGTCAGGAGAAATACGTTCGGTTATCATATATAAAGAAAGGAAGAAAAATTGGGATTAAAGTCCCTGACCTTAGAAAAAAGTAACCGGAACCATTCGCTTATACAAATTACGATTGCTATTTAAGACAGCACAAAGTTCTAAGAGAAAACAAGTAGGAACATTATAGTCGGGCGACACCGACTATTACATACCCTACATCTCCTCGCGTACTACAGTTATTACCTCGGTTTGTTAATAATAATAATATAATAACGCAAAGATATAATTTTCATGAAAGCCCGCTTATTGGAAGTTTGGACTTTCTCTCCATATGAGTGTCTGAGCTTCGTGATAATGCCTATAAAAAAGTAGATTTATGCAATCCGTTAATTTTGACCCATTAATTATGACCCATTTGGTTCAAATATGGTCCACTTAATTTTTTTATTTAATTACTATCCTTGAACAAATTTTCCTCCCAAAAAAAATCTTTTCCAACATATAAGAGTTTATGTTTCATGAGAAAATGTTATATGCTATGGTATCCGAAAATTTGACCTACGTGGTCCAAGTTCGGTGCCGTAGATTTCTTTATCAATTTACTGTTATGAGTCAACTTTCATAATGAAATATTGTAAATTAGACTTTTTTACCAAATAAAGCTTCAGTTTCCGTAGGAACGGTTACATGAGAGGGGGTTAAAATAATTGTCCTAGCCGGTCCAAAGTTTTCACACCAATTTAGAAGGCAAAAATACTAATAGTTAGTCACTTTTGCCGAGAAATTTTGAAGATTTCAATTTTTGTGCACATAACAATTTTTTGATAACGACTTACGATTACAACGGCACTATATGGAAAGCGGTCGAAAAAGTGGACCGATCCGAACCATTTTCAATGGCGTTCGTCCTTGGACCAAAGTACGCCCATGTACCAAATTTCACCGAAATATCTCAAAAGTCCGAACTGTGGCTTGAACACAAATTTACATGGACAGACATCAGACGGGCAGACAGGCATAGATCGATTTAGAAAATGATTCTGAATCGATTAATATAATAAAAGTTGGGTCTATCCGCACTAACTTAATATACAAAGCACCACAACTGATGCAGGGCATTGAAAGGTCGGCCTTGCTCGACTATAATGTTCTTACTTGTTTTAGCTGCGTTTCTTTGCACTTTAATGCAGAATAATGTGCATTGCCATAAATACTCTTTATTGCCTTTATACTTTCATACAAGTGATACTTATATGATATAAGCACTTTGACAAAGCTATCTTAACCTAAAACAGCGGGAGAATTGAATGCGTTCAATATATATTACAATCCGACCAATACGGAGAATTTATTTGTACAGCTGATAAATTTCAGCTACAGTTTCATGACAACATTCTGTAATGCAATTTTAAAAAGTTAATATGTGGAAAATAACATTTTAAAGCCAAACAGCAGACTTTCAACAAGTTGACTTAAAACTTCTTTATTGACAGAAGATTGCCTTTTTTCAAAACGAATATTTTTAAAATTCTCTACGCGCTTCTCCACCTATAGACATGTAGATTAAACAACTTTTTTCAAAATACCAATGTGGATTAGTTACACTTCATACCGCAAAGCCTCCTAATTTAAAAATGCTTTAGCCATTTGCGGCTTCTTAGTCAAATAGCTCCAGTGTATTGCAATTTTTTAATATTTGTCGAAAATAATTTTTTTTCAACGCTTCAATATATACTTAATAATATCTTCCGTTACCTTTTCCCCCTTAAAAAAAAAAAAAAAAAATTTCACAAAAACACTTTGTTTAGGCTTTTGTAATAACCTCACTCTTCACGTTAAAGATGATAATGCTGCTAAAGTAATTAGGGTTTTAATCCTTCGTTTAATATAAATCCTTACTCGTCTTAAATGTGTCAAGCAAAACATTTCAGTGCGGATGTGATTTTCTTAAAAAATTCACTTGTTTATCACTTTCAACAATTCACAAATTGAATGCTTACACAACAAGTACTTGTATTATATACCGGTATTTTCACCAACGTAAAATCAAAGAAAAAAATAGCCTTAAAATTCTATGTCAGCGTTGCAAAAATGCTTGAACGATGGATTTTCATTGTTTCTGCAAAATTGTATTTAAGTCAAAGTGGACTTAGCTGAGTGAACAAGACCATTAGTATACCCTTCACCGCTTGTAGTGCAAAAGTATATTAAGTTTTTTCGCAGATGTATGCAACACCCAAAAAGAGTTTTATTATACCGATTGATTCAGAAACACTAAGCTTACCTGTCCATTTTGCCGTCCTGCTTTCCTAAGTTCAATTTACAGATCGCAATTTTTGAAATATTTTGATAAAGTTTGGTACCCCGACGCGTTTTGGTCCAAGGACGAACCCTAATGGAAATGGTTCACATCAAACCACTTTTGAGATCACTCGCGCTATAACATCTTATTTTGGAAAGTGGTTATGCGAATAACAGTATTAACCGAGGTGGTGTAAGTCATTTAATCTTGAGTCTTAGCTCACTATAATGCTTTTACGTATTTCTTTGTGAATTTTGTACTGTATACATTTCGAATGTAAGACTTTTTGAAGATGCAGAAGACACCGAAATTTACTTTCGAACTATTTTATATATTCATCTATAAAAGATGAGTTCATTAACTTTGCAAAACTTTAGGCTTTGCAAAGCGCAAAAACATGCACCTCCGCAAATAGATGTTATATATAAGTCAGTGTAAAATTTAGAGTCAATTTGGTCACCTGTTATTGTTTGCTGTGTTATTATTATTAGAGAATTGGAATTGGAATTGAAAGATATTTTACTTTAAGTTTTATAAATCATGAATCAAAATGATCTTCACCAGCCAGGAAACGAAGAGTTTATGCGACCACGCAAATCAACCGAGGCGTTGAACATCGTATTGATACCTTAACAATCGACATCAGTTAACTTTTTATTTGCTGTCTTAGAAATGAGGCTTGCTTCCAGGTAGAATGAAAGAAAAGTTTTTACCATGCTGAGACAATGTTAAAGCGCACTTTAAAAATGCTCTCAGTTTATAGTCAAACTTTACTTAATATAGTTACAGATAGCAATCACTTTGTATACTCAGTTTGTTTATTTGTGAAATAAAATCTAGCGAAAAATCACTTATTTTATTCACTCTTTTAAAATCGTTGCAAAAACTTTATCTTTTGAAAAATTTCACGCAATTTCTTTGAATATTTAAAGAAAGCAACGAAGAGAGATGGGACGATTCCGAAGGGGTTTAAAACGAATTTAAGATACCCAACGTGCTTTCTCGTGACTAAGCATGTATTAATAATAAGTTTGTAATAAGCTAACTAAATAATTATTAAGATGTTTTTTTTTTTTTTTTTAATATTTAAAGCTAATAAAAATATTATTGCAAGTAAATACTACAAAATTTGCGTTATGCATGCACATAATCCACAGATATCTTATAAATATAATGCTATGAATTATAATGTTGTCAAAGCTTAAAATAAAAAACTCACACAAATAATCTGCATCAGTAGAAAACAACACAATCGATGTAAAAGAGAACGAAAGAAAATTTCAAGTCGAGGTAGTAAAACAACAAAATAGGAAAATAAGATTTTCCGCCGGCAGACATAGCAGTTATTTGCTTTTTAACAAGAGCATATTACGTTCGCCTTGATGTGTATGTTTTCATTTTAAAGGGAATATTTCAGAGATTTCGCAAAGACCGAAAGGAACACAAAAAGGAAAACAATAATTTATTTTTCCAAATTCTTCCTTTTTTGTAAACTCTTGGCAGACAGCAAGATAAAAATGAAAGAAATCTTGTGAAAATAACGATGAAATATCTATTATCAGGTAAAACGAATATAATACATATATATATATATATGTATATATATTAAGAAAATAAATATAAATATGGTTTTGATTGTTTTTCTGAATAGAAAAATTAAAAAGTTTTTTTTTATTTATTATTTCACTTGATAAGCATTAAACAAAAGTATTAGGAGAGTGATGCAATGTCTGTTCTATGTTCTTAGTAAAAACGAGCATTTATTATCTCATGGATATTTTGTTTACGCATAAAGAGTATTTTGATTAACTAGCCATTCTTCATCGTAAAGAATATGAAGCTAGAACCTATTATTTCGAATATCGTCAAAAGACGATCCCTTCCCTCTTCAGCTTCATAGTATATCTGAAGTGTTCGTCTGTTCTGCCTCAACGTTATTTGCGCTTTAAATACCATGTAACGATGCACAGTTCATGACATGTTATGGTGCAGTAGCATTATTCTTTAAATTAAGCAGAAAAAATCATGCTCTCTGCAAATAAGGGTTTTCAGCATAAAACTCAATCTATTACAATCTCCCAAGAATGTTGTTATGGAATAAGTTATACTATTGCGGAAAGCTTCAAGATGAGAAGCTACAGTTTTATATAACACGCTATATTACTTGTAGTGTTTGCACTTAGAAAGCTTCGGCCATAAAATGCCGCAATACTTTTAAACCGCATATTACTTATGGCGCTGGGGTACGGTAGGTTTGTGCGAATGTATACAACACCCAGAAACTTCTGAGATAGTTTCAATTTTCATTATACCGATTATACTTTCTCGTCCGTTCGTCTGCCTGTCTGTCGGTCTTGTTTTTTTGTATTCAACCTATAGGGCGCGATTTTGAGAGATTTTGACGCAGTTTGATGCACTAGCATGTTTTGGCCCCAAGGATGAACGCTATTCGAAAGCGTTCGAACCATTGCCCATATTGCACTTTATTTTGAGAATAGTATTTTGGTGCATGGTATTCAATAAGAGGCCGTGCCGCACTATAGCATTTTCGCTTGCTCAAAAATATAAATAATAATATACATTGCAAGTGAAAACCAACACAACGGACAATGCAATGCAACAAAGTAATGCTTATGTTATACACACACAAACATATCGTTAATCCCTTTGTGACAACGTCGAACTCATCCAGAACCCTTTTTCCATGTCTACTCTATATTACGCCTCCACAAAGTAGACAAGGAAAACAAAGTATTGATTGTGGCTTAATTACATGTTACCTTAACAGTACAATTATTTGCACTCTTTAAAAGAGACACAAAGTTTACCTCAATAATTCCGAAAGAATTTTGGAAAGAATTCATTAAGGGCAACATTTTGGTTTTGGTTTGTGGTAAAAGGTATGAAAAGGAGAAGAAATTTAATAAACTTTCCTTCTTTTAATGTGCAAGAGCTTAAAATCATTTATGTGCATGTATATGAGAGAATGAAAAAGATGAACAACTCGCAAAGTATATATCTACGTTTTTGTTTAAAATTATAAGTGAATGCAAGGAGACGAAAGAATATTATGCATGTAAGGATGATGCACAAGTATCGAGTATTTATCAATTGAAATTTTAAATGTAAATCGTTTGGCAGTCTAATGATCTTGTCACATGTACGCTTTACTATAATCACAAAGTTTTTTTTCGTTGAAATTTTCAAAATGAAAAAGTTATGAGTAGTCAGTTAAAAGTGCAAGCTCTGTGAAAATGTCTATCAAAAGGCCTTACACATGAGAGAATTGCACTTTTCTTTTTGGCTTTTTAAAATTTTATAGCCATAATTTGTAATTGTGTTGGAGCACCATTAGGAAAATTTAATGACGTGATGAACTTATAAATGATATAGTATCGCACTAGAATTGAAGATATAATAAGAGAAGAATGTTGAAAAACTTCGCAGATGATATCCGTACCAAATTAAGAAGTCCTATAAAGATCCTTAAGTTCGAATGAGAAACTATGCGATTTAACAACGGTTTTAATGGCGACTGCAGGGAAATTTTCATCTTTATCATACATGTTAATGAACAACAATCCTGTCGTCATTAAATTTGTGTGGTCATACAGAATTAGACTCTTTGGACGTTGGGATTTGAGAAACTGACACTGATATGAATACTCTTAACGACAAAAGGTAAGTCGACAGATTCAAATTAAAAAGTTTCTCAAAAAAACTGTGTTATCATATTTACGGCTTTGACCGACATACCGCGCACAATTTCTCACTAAAACTCTTAATTTATATTTAAAGACATAGTTGTAGTTATCGAGTATTTACACTATACAGTGGAAGCGGAAGGAAGCAATATGTCAATAATCTTAACTTAGTTTGTTTTAGAAGAAACGATGACAAGAGTCAAAGTTTCCTTAAAATATTATCTGTTCGCGTTATGGTGACATTGGCATCGTCTTCAGCGGTTAAGCTAGAGTTAGATTTGAGCGGCAATACTGACAAACAACGCTGACAAATAAAGCCCAATAATTTCTCAATCTTGAGGCGCCATATATTTCGCATATTATTGTCGTCTATGAACGATCTACTATCCATCTTCTCAAAAACAGCTCGATTTCTTTTCGTTTCAACAGCCACTCGAAGATGGAATTCCATAATTTGCCCCTACTACCTCATGTGTACTCGTCGAACTTTTCTTAGCCTTAAAACTGTTCCGCAGCGATGGCATAAGACAAAATGTGTCTGCCCTTTCTGAAAAAATTTTCTGAAAAATTTCGTTAATTCTGTCAAAATAAGGAGAGCTTTTGACAAACGCGTCATCATGGGATTAGTTTTGAGCATAAGTGCTAAGAATTTTCGCATGGACTTGCAAAGTGTTATCGCCTTACTTCAAGCGATATTGTAAAATTGTAACGATTTGGCTTAATTTCAAAAGGCAATTAGCTTCGTGTATATTATAAATCACAATGATTTTATTCTTGAATTACTGATGAACTAACACTTTTCACACGTCCCATAGTATGGTTTGATAATGACTTTGGGAAAATTACGCAACTCGGAAGCCACATATTCGGCCAAAAGCTATGACTTTCTTATAATCATATTTTCTAAGCTGAGCTTATGGGGCACGTGGACGAGTGCATTTCAAAGAGTAGGTAACGGAATATTATCCGCTATCTAAAGATATTGCGTAAAGAAGCAAAAAGAGACTCTAAGGTAGCTATAATTGCTGCAAAAAGTTTTTTTATTGACTACTAGTAGAAGTTTATTTTCTGGAGAAATATGTAATTGTAGCGAGTCCATTTTTCGTCTTTTATAAAAATTCGGTTGCTATAAAACGCTAGAAAAAGTGCATGAATGTATTTCTCTGCTTTGTACGAGTTTGAAATTAAACTTTTCAGTTCCTCTTTACTTTCTGCTTTGTGAATTTTTTTAATATATGTTGTTTACAGGTTAATATATGTTAATATCAAGCAACATGCACTTATCTCTAAATCTTTATCAGTAGCAATGTTTATAATATATGAGAAGGTGAAACAAAGAAAACTACATGCTTTGTACTTTACCATTAACAGCGAACTGGGTATGACAGACAAATCAACTGCCGGTATAGATGTCAATAAGCCACTTGGATATTTTTTCAAACGACTTGGGAAAAATGTTGATTCAACACCCTGTTTTTTAATGTGTTTCATAAAAACATAATTAATAGCCATAGGTAGTTTAAAAGATTTCATTTAAAGTGTTTTAATTATGTAAAATAAAGTAAAGTTTTCATAATCTTTTTTTTTTTGCAGTAAAAGGGTAAAAATTAAAATATTTAATAATATAAAATGCTTTGTTTATAACTGTATGTAAATACAGTTAAAAGATTTACATTTTTGTATCTTCTGTAGTCACGACAACTGCTCTTCCTAGTAGCATAAAATTTGAAAGAAATTTTTGCATAGAAGCTTTACTTTGATAAATATTCGTGCCCTTCGTACATGTTACAGGTCTTTAAACTTTCGTATATCACTTTGCCACCTGTAACTTTTTGTTAAAATTATTCAATATGCACGTTGCAGCTAATGAAGCAAAATAGTCCCATAACTTTTCCCTGTTACTTATGCAAAAACGTGACTGAAACATGACTGGATATCCATTGCTTTCAAGAAAGATCCTTTCTAAACTTACTAAAGCACTTGCGAAAATTTCTCCAACAAAAATAACAATTTTTTAAAGAAGAGAAATGTGGAAGAAAAAGTACGGGTTGTCAAGTAAATGAATAGATGATCAGTCAAACAAAAAGTAGAATGAGGGGATGAATCCACGTACATTATTCTATTCTGTATCACATATTCTAGAAACTGTTGGTTATTTAAAAGATGAAGAAGTTATTTTGATTGCCTTTACAATTTCACTCAAATCGTATATGCTCTATATGTAGCAGCCATACAACGTGTGGCCCCCTTGCCCTGTGTAAGCTGTTGTGATTTTATCGATTAGTAAGTTGGCATTAATAAATGGTAAGCAAACACCTGGATTTCAACGTAATTTTACGAAAATGATGATATTTTTTATAAGATGCTATCCTTCTGTTCTTTAACTTAAGCCGAAGTCAGGGA
Source organism: Glossina austeni (assembly GCA_000688735.1). Taxonomy (NCBI): domain Eukaryota; kingdom Metazoa; phylum Arthropoda; class Insecta; order Diptera; family Glossinidae; genus Glossina; species Glossina austeni. The sequence goes on from KK502517.1 coordinate 335,325, forward strand.
AATAAACGATATAACTGAAATAGCTTCATAGTTGACAAACTAGAAGAGGTTTTTGAAGAACATTATACGCACGTTCTGATTGCATTATAAATAGGCTGCACATACGCATACATATAATACATCGGTCAATAATTCCCGGGAAAACAAATAGTTCTGCAAATTCTATTTTCTCCATGGTTTGCTTCAAGCTTTCTTAATACACCTCTAATATTTCGGTGCCTTTCTTGTGGAACGATTTGTCAAGATCGTCAAAATATGTTTCAGTTTCCTCAATGAATATTCGAATATTTTTTTCCCACTCATTCTTGTCCGAAAATATAATAGATTTTTGTAGGTCAGGTATGGAGAAAAAAGGTAGATAAAGATTAAAATTCAAACTCCAATTCATGGAAGCTTGTCTATGTATTCATTGACTTGCAACAGGATGTATTTGTTCCATTAATAAGCGCCTTCCGCTTTTGGTGAACATCTTTTGCATGTCCAAATTTTCATGAAAAACAGTAAGCGCACTCACTGTCTTTTAATATCCTTCGAATATCATTTATCGTTTACATTTTCACTCTTTCGGGTTTTTTTGACGACCTTTTTGTTGGCAACCTTCACATTCGGCATTATTGGTATCCGTACGACTCTGTATAATGTGGAAGAATCGCCACAGTTTTCGGCATATGTCATAATATTTGTTTGAATGGTATTTTGCTCATAAAAAAGCAATTTAATCAGCGTACGGAATTTGGATTAGTCCCCCATTGTGTCGTGCAAATTGTAATTGATAAATAAATGATCGAAATGACATGGAATTTCGATGGGCGCCATTTGAGTGTTACCAGTTTCTAATAATGGTATGGATTTCTTGTTAGAGACGTCGTCTACATATCAATCCCGAGAACTCTTGCCCGATGGTTATACATACATTCAAACGCGACTTTCTTATTTGCGGCGAACTAACTGACGATTGTTTCGATTTCAAATTTTTTTGGCACTATTTTTAAAATGCCGTATCTTTTAGCTTATGAGAGGAATGGTGGAACAATTGTGGGAAAAAAGCCACTGAACCTTCTAGTTGTGTAACGTTGTACATATTTGGCACTAATCTTGATTTGGAAAACCGACTTGCTATTAGCGACGAGTTGCGTTTTTCAAAATTTGCAGCCTTCGAATTTTCGCCAAAACCCGCAACAGAAATGCCCAACCAATTTGATTACGAAATTGGTTTTCAGCGGAGATATTTATTTAAATAATTTTATAAAGTAAAGTTTTGTATTGTATAATACAATCCTTAAAGAAACAGTGAATGCCAAACGATTCATATCAAAGCAAATATTTGCGAATTTTGTGCTTTTTGTTCTCCATAGGATAAAAGGCACGTTACAAGCTGAACAACTTTTGAAAAATACTATTCTACGCATACATATAAATTTGTATTTCAAACGAATTAAAATTATATGTCGAAGCTTCATATTGGCGTGTATTTAAGTTTTAAGGTAGTTCTCTACGATATTATCTACTTCATTATATTTACTTTTAAAGTCAACCAATGCATTCAGATTGCAACTCTTTAAATCAATGATGATGACAGTGAGAATGATTTCATTTTAGAAAAAATTCGAAATTGAAAAAATTTCCCAATTTAATAAACGACAATCGACAAAAGTGTAGTTATTGAAAACATGGGCGTTTCGAGGAGAAAGAAGCAGTAAACACATTCTAATGCACAAAAAATTCTCTAAATAAAAATATTTTTGCACGCGCATGAAAAGAGTAAAATTACAAATTTTTTGGAATATTTTTCAACGAACGCAAACAACGGAAACTAAATTTGAAATATACGATATAGGATGCAAAATTTTATGAATATTCGTAGAACAAAAAGGGAATTTAAGAAGCAAAAGAAAAAAATTGTGCATAGTAATGGAGGAAAGGATTTTGTAGAAATGCTATTGTTATCTTTGTTTATCTAACATGAAGCTTTGGTATGCGAAACGCTTTGAATTCTCGCCCGTATTTGGTTATTTCATCTCTCTTCTATTCTCCTTTTTTTGTTTCTTGCTTTACAATTCCATTAATCAAATACGTATCAGTAGAGCTATTTATTGGCAAAGCTACTTATTTGCTTACCTCTAACACAACAGCTTCCAACGCTGGTTGTGAGATATTTTTCATTGTTGTATGATTGAGTTTAGGTGCACTGTCGGCACGATTACGTCCCAATGATTGATTTGATGTACGATTGTCAGCCTTGCTCAGCACAGAATTATTTGAAGATTTGTGATTGATTTCCAAAGCTGAACGTAAAATGTCAACCTTTGAGGCACTGCCAATGCCATGCTTAGGCACACGTATTGATTCAACGTTGTAACTACTACGTCTTATAGATAAATGATCATGTATGTCACCCTAAGAATAGTATAAAAATGCTTTCATTGGGAATTTTTTATATGAACCTCATGCACACTTACCCTTGAACCTCTAGGCAATGATGTAAGACTACCTATTTGATTGTATTTTATCATTAGACTTAAACGCTCCAATGACATTGAAGTTCCTTGCTCTTTAGTGGCTGGTTCAGTAAGTTTATCCGTTTCACCTGTTTCCACTCCTTCACCCTCATCTTCAGATTCTTCCATATTATGATCGAATTTTCGCAACCACACCAAATGTAAAATTCCATAAGCTATACCGCCCACTACCGCCAATAAGCCCATATAACGAAATGCGTCTCTTGTACCGAATTGACCAATTAATAGACCTCCAAAAAAAGAACCGCTACCACGTCCTTAATGAAAGTTAAAAAAAAAAAGTAAAAATAGCAAATAGGAGTAATGCAGAAATTATGTGATTAATGACAACTAGTAAATGAAAAAATTCGAAGTAGTTGGCAGTCTGTGGACAAAGTTTGTCTATCAGACTGTTTTGTTTACTTCCATTAGGAACATTAACAAACTCAGTGCAACTATAAAGTTTATTTAGTCATTCCTGGACTTTTTTTAATTCTCGGTCGGCCCTTATGTCGCAATCATTCTCGCCTATGAACCCTAATCATATTTGCTTGTCAACGAAGGCTTGTATGACCTCACCTTACTACTGGCCTTATTGCGACCTTTGTTAGGAGTTTTTGTGGTCAAACCAATCAAATACTCAACTCAACACATCTTATGAAAATTTCGCTAGATGAGTTTTCCATCACGCATTTTATACGTTGCTTGAAACTGGATTCAAAAGCTGTAACAATGATTTTTATTTTTTTTAAACTTTGCCACAAGTGTTATTAATCTGATGTCAAATAAAATTTTTGTTAGTTTGGTGTCACATACTCAGTCTTATCTGTTTTCTAAAAGCCTATCACCTAGAAACTGTCATCTAGAAAACAAACCCTTGCTTACTTCAAGGGAACGGAAAAAGTATTGCCCATTACTAACTGTAGATGTTTCCTATAGTTCCACTTCTTCAGAATTGAAAACTTGCTCAGAAAGTCCGTGCGGTGTCGATGCAAACGGATGGCAGTCCGATGCAGCGACGTCTATTGGATACGACAAATGGAGAGATTCATTCTATTGAAGTGCTTTCAACTTATATTCAACAAATTCTCTGCGTATTCAGGCGCCTTGTCGTGGGGCTAGCTTACCTTACCACGCTTGTGAACCCCTTCCTGATCGATCTATGCGCCGTTTAAATTAATTACTTCTCATTGATAGCTTTGAGTATTAACAGTTTCCCATGCTGATAAAACACGTAATACACCCTACTTTTCTGATCTCTGATCTGACATGCAGCATTATATTTTTCTCAAAGCGATTCTGCTTTGTTGCTGTTGATATTGATGGTTGGCTTTGATCAAACCATTCATTATCTCTGTGTTTTCGAAACATTGTTTGAAATTTATAAAAATATTTCGCCACTGCAAATATGGCGATCCCTTTAGAGGAAAGTACATTTGTGAACCTCCGTGCTTCCATCTGCCCCCCACTCACGTTATACTGTATCCATTTCGCTGTTTTTTTGATTTTTCGTTTTTTCGATTGTTTTGCGGATTTAAGTGTTCTGCTAATATTTGTTTCGTTTGGGTTTCGTCTTTTCCCGCTATTGCTTGCAATTCAACATCTTATAATTTCTATAGCCTTGCTGGACAACCTCTGTCCTTCACATCGAAATCAGCAATTTCATATCGGCGAAGTTAGATTTCATAAGTTTAGCTTTAGCAAGTTTTGCGGGCAACTTTCAGAAGAAAATTTTTTTTTTTTTTTTTGATTAAATAAGGAAAGCAACGCATGCCTCATTTTCCCAGAGTTCGCTGCGATATCGCTCATTTTCAGTAGACAAAAGTTTCTGACTTGCTTTTGGTACGTAGCATTGAAGCTTCACAATGGTACAAATAAAGGCCGTAAATAACAATTTTAGCAAAAGTTCAAATAATTCTATATGTTACTGAGATCGATAAGCGTTTACTTTCGAACCTAATACTACTTATGTTTGATTTTTCGAAAAAGTCCTTATTTTAATTTCTTGAAAAAGTTTTTGTGGCAATCCAATCTGTACTCTACTCGATACTCTACAGCTTTCCAAGACTATCGTTTCGCCCTCTTGTTCTGTACATGTGCCGTAGTTCCCATAAGACATATTTGAAATTCTTTCATTTTATACTTGAAACTGCTGATCTCACATTAATATTCTACTTCACGTTTGAGAATTCTTACCAATCACTTCACATATCAATTCACACGTTAATCAAGAACATACATTCAAATGTTAATCTCCAAAAAAAAAAAAAAAAATCATTAAATATGGAAATCAAGCAAGATTTCATTTCGCATGAATGTAGAAAACCAAAATCGAAATGTAAATGTAATTGCACTTACCCAAGCTGAAGTGTGCCATACCCAGAACGCCGATCAATGTAGCTAAAAGGCTTTTTGGAGCTAAAATTGAGCAGTAAGTGGCGGCAGCCACCCACATTAAGTGGCAGGACAAAGCCTCCATGGCCTCAAAGGGGAAACACCACCAGGCATTTCTGCAATAAAAACACATCAGTACACAAAACACATACGATAAAGATTTCTAAAGGTGGTACTAGTAGTGGTAATATATAACAACAAGAAAAACAACAACGAAATAACGTAACTGAGTAAACACAACAAAGTTGTTAAAATCGGAAACACTCTATACCCATAGCAATAAACTTAAAGTTACTTAGCAAACAATAACAAACAACACAAGAACAAACAATGCATGCACGATACAGTATAATAAGGAAAAGCTTTTTGTGTGTGTTCAATAAGCCGTGTAGTTAGTAGCAATAGCAAAAACAAACAAAGAAACCAATTATGTGCTTACTCAATAAACGAATAGCCCACCAAACGACCGGCATGAGAAAAGAAGGCGATAATAATCAAATTCACATGACCGAAGATTTTGGTAATTTTCTCAGCACCATAAAGGAACGGTATACTGCTTACTGTACCCACGGTTATTGTGATGCCTAATAAAGAAAATATACACAAAACATATAAAACATTGATTAAATTTAGCAAATCAACTGAGTGAAACGTGCCATGTACACGCATACACACAAAATATACCTAATAAGTAATTCGGTGCACCCAATTCTTTAAGATAAAGAAATAGAAAACTCTCAATGAAACCCCAGAAGTTGCCCAGAATAAATAAAAAGAAAATGAATGTTATCACATGCGGCATTTTTAATAAATTCCATAAATCTCTAAAGACATTATCAGCGGGCAACTTTTCGCCCAACGGCATCATTAACACCGACACTGTAGAAATAACCAACAGCACATCGTATGTATAGAACGCGGCCGAATAGTCAGTGTAGCCAAGACCACGAGAAAAATAATCAATCATGATACCGGTAATAGGCGAAAAGATTGCCATACCAATGCTGGAGAAGAGACGTTCACGCCCAAAATCGCCGCCGTACTTTTCAATCATTGTCAAGGCAATGGGGTCCATTATCGTGACACCGGCTGACAACATGGTAGTCGCCAAAAACCTACAAGCACAAGATGAGAAAAAAAACAAAAAAAATAAAAAATTAAAACTATCTGGAATAAAATGCTAATAAATTTAACGAGTTATAAAGGAGATAAATAATGAATGTAATCTTTTAAGTTTCATCGTAAGCAATGACTAACTAAATGAGAAGAAAATCTCTTACGGCCTTATAAAGACTACCTTAACCGTATTGATTTATTACACAGGTTGATATCGTTATAGTTTTCTGCTGCTGGTATATATTTAATTGACACATTAATACCTATTAAGTATAATTAAACACAGCACACAATTTGCCCCATTAAATAAGTTAAAGTAATACTTTTAACCTTAAATTATAGTTTAATTTAAATCTTTAAATCTGTTTATTATAGTGTATTGAAAGAAAATTTCTTAAATGATCATTAGAAAGTTAATCACAATGCAAAGCAAGTAATTCGCAATGCAAAGCAAGTAGATTCGGTCGTGACCGTACCTTTTATACCCATCACCGTTCTCCTAAGAAAGACAAAAAAAAAAAGAAAAAGAACTAAGTTTTCATACTCTACAATAGCGGATGGGCGCGGCTGATTTTTTCTATTTTCAGAACAAAAGCGGAAATTTATATGATGTATGTGTTGTATTTTACGAGGACCAAGCAAAAAACACGGAAGGCAAAGTTTTTCCCGATTTTTCTTGCATAGACATGTGGGCGTTGTAGGCATGTCCTTCGACCGGCTTCGGTAATTTTCATATACTTGGGCGATATCTTAATTTTTGCCAAAGAGCGGGCGGACAGATGAACAGGCGAACAGGCGCACATGCGTAGGTGTTTTCTGAATTTCCAAGGATTTATATACTTTAGGGAGGTCCAGAGTGTGCACGTTGTAAAAGTTTTGAAAAAAAAAAATAAAATTATGACACACTATAAAATTGAGTAAGCGAAACAATTTTCTCCATTTTTACGGAGGTACTAAAGCATCACCGCTACAAAGTACTTTCAAATTCTGGTAGATTTATCTGCTGTAGTTTACGAGTAATGAACCAATTTTTTATTTCCTCTGAGAAACGGAGTTGTTCTCAGTTTACGTGGTAGTGTAGACATAGCCTTCGACCGATTTGGCCCATTTTTAATAACAACCGGCGTGCAAGCATTTCCAATGAAGTCGAAAGCTTCATTTTGCGGCCAATTTGATACTGATATGTACTTTGTGATTACTTTGTGAATTATTTCACTCTGATTACAAGAAAAATGATATTCTACGCACCACTAATGGTGTAGGGTACAAATATGAAAAGACTAGTTATTATAATAATTGCATTTTTACGCAAAATTGTTTTCTCATTTTTTAAAAACATAATGCAGTCATGACAACTCTCGAAAAAGAATGCTCGTTGCTTTGCCTACCCTGCCGTAGCGTCATATGTACCACTTTTTTGTCTAAAAAAAAAATCTGGCCATTTCTCTAACACATGCCGCAACATTTATTGAGCTTTCTGAGATTTTTTTCGAAAAATTAATTATTAAAAAAAAAAATGGCGGCGATTTGGCTTTTTTTCATTTATCAAGAAAATGCCACGCCGTTCGCTGTAAGGCTTTATTTTAAAATTACCGATAAAGTCTGAACGCAAGCCAATGAAAATTTAATGTAAAATCGAGAAACATGATTTCGAAAACGTTTTAAATTGGAAGAAATTATAGTCTTACTTCTAGTTTGTATTTTTTGGATTAAACGATTAGTTGAGTGCTTTGAACGTCTCCATTCTTATGGCAGAATTGGACTTTAAAGTTTTTTCATTTCCAATCGCTTCTCGGATTGATGAAGTTCTCCAGTTCACTCAAAAAACCTTAAGATTGCGCTACGATTATATCTGGGACTTTTCGAATCATTTATGAATTTAGCCTTTAAACCAAAAAAATAAAACAACACAAAATATCACAAGATAATACTGCCCTTTAAATCACGAATTGTTAGTCCAATGAGTATTTTTTCTTCCTTTCGTTCCTAATAAAAATAATTGATTTCCTCGTCCCCAATATAATGACTTAAAAACATCTACATTCATATTCATAGTTTCCTTTAACTGCCATTTTCAATAAACAATTCTATCCAAATCACTGATAATAAATACTTGAATCTATCTTCATAAACACATTCCAAATTATTAACATTTTACTACATTCTCTAACGTACATTGATCATTGCACTCAATAAAGCAAAAAATTAATAATAATAAGAAAAACCACAAATTTACTGCATTCGATACGAAATGAAATACGAAATTCATTTATAATCCGATTAATTTAAGTCTCAATAAAATGTATTACATTAGCACTGTAAGCGAAAATTAACCAACGACCAATCGTTCACAGAAATTCAAGGAAGCGTGAACACACACACACGTTATGTCGATTATTACAAATTTCAATTAGATTTACTCAATAAAGGGATGAAATTAATACGTATTTCACATCGACTCGCACGAAGTAACAAATATTTCAAGAATCCACTACTTATGAGTATGTGTTTCCTTGCCCTTCACTTTTCTATTGATAAGCTCTAAGTAAGTAAGCTTCCGTAAATGATGTCAAAAATATCTAATGTGACCAACTCGACTAGTTTGTTGTTGATGCAGGTCTGCTGACATATTTACCCAGCACATTTGTATACATACATACATACATATATATATATATATATATATATATATATGTATATATATTGTCGTACCTGCATAACTATACTAAAATCCATTACAACCGAGAGAATATTTGAAGAAGAGAATTTGTGCAAAGAATGTTTTAATAAGTCACATCACATGTCAAAGACAGCAAACAACCTGTGTTTACATTACCGAAATGTAATACAAACACCCGGACGTTTTGTAAAAGCAGAGGCTTACATAGAAAACACATTCAAATTTCTATTCTGCTATCTATGAATTTCCCTCCTTACTCACATCAATATCTGCTCAAGCATTTATCTGCAAGCAAAGTGAATGATATCACATAGCTTGAATGCTTATGTTACTAACTTACCGCAGCAGAAAATAAATCCAAAAGATGGTGTCATCGGTCTCTTTGTAGTCGGGCGGACATATTTCCGGTGCATTAAGTGTAAATTCACAACGTTGTACCATGCAGGTGACAGTCTCATTAGAGAGACGTGACATATTATGCCGTCTAGCAATGCCACCGCAACGTAAATCCAATTCCTCTAAATCGGTAACATTGATTTGCATGTCCCAAAGGCGACGTTCACCAAAACGTTGCTTGAAATCCGTAACGGTTTCGTTATCATCTTGTTCAATTTCCATACCCAACTGTTCGATGGGATCCGCCAAATCAGGATGCATTTGCAGCATAAAATATGTTGAATCGCTGGCATTCGAATGTACCCAACTAACCGTAGTAGGTATCGTATCATTTTCAATATCTACCGTTTCTGACAAATAAAGAAAGAAAATAGTAAAAATACATAAAATTTTATGTTACATACATGCAGAGATAGCAACATTGCAAAAAGAGTGGTTCTTATAAAAGCCTTTGTATAAAACGAAATTACAATAGAATTTTAAAATTGAAAAGCATTCGAATTTCAGAAATCAGATCAAAACGAAAAAGAGAATTTTCAATTTTGTATTAATCGTTTTTGTTCCCATTACATTTCATTCTTGCAACCTACACCACTTATGGTACAAACTGTGTTAAGTTTGTGCGTATCTACTTCACACATAGAAAGGCTTAAGTTAGGCTCACCGTTCCTTAAAGCGGTCAATTCAGAATCATTTTACGAACCAATTTAAGTCCAACAAAATGACGTCTGTCTGTCTGTCTGCTGTCTGCCTAGATATATTTGTATCCACACAACCTACAAGTTGCAATTGTTAAGATTTTATAACGAAGTTTGCTTTGATCTAGAGACGAGCCCTATAGAAAAGGGGTTGAAGCGTAAAAAGCAACTGTACCAAATTTCAATCATATGTTTGCAGATCTAGTTTTTAATATTGTATGATGAATATTGATCATCTACAATAATTTGACAGAAATTAATTGCACCATATTTGGACTCAGCCCCTTAAAATGATGCCTAGGAAAAGTAAGCCTTTACATGGCAGCAAAAAATAATTTTTTGGCCTTTATAAAGACTACCAATGGGATCTTTGATAAAATCATTAATTTCGCTAAATTCAGACTTGGTTGATTTACGGTTTGGTCCCTCTTCCAAATAAAGACTCATATCAAAAGTATGCCTTTAGATAGAAACAATCATTTTATTACGAAAATAAATGGAAAATTGTGCTAAGTGAATCTATGTAAGAGGTAGACTGATCGGTCTTGCCAAACTACAAGGTTTTTCATGGCTTTCCTTCGTTTTTCTCTTAATCCACAGTTTTAGCGTTCGTAGGTTAAACTATAGGTAATAGGTTTTGTCACTCAGCAAATACTAGTTGACTCGGGCACACTTAAAATATTTTTCTGCGATTTCGAAGGAAGCGTGGTATCTTCAAAGCTATTTGCAGATATGCAAGTTGTCCTTTATTAATCAAAAGTATCGTTGAACACTATTCTAAGCATCACTCATGCGAACTAGCACATACAGAATGGTTTAAGCCGTTGAAAATGGTGATTTTGAAATGAAAAACGAAAAAGTCAAACATAATCGAACAACTTTGGAAAAGGAGAACCGTGTAGAATATTACATAAACATCTACCTTTTTACCAAAGGATAATATTTGAAATAGCAGTCACACTTCAAACAACGGGCACACTTACAAACCCAAACCAGCTATTTTTTTGAAAGAAAGAAAGCAATTTTGAGCCAAGGTTCTACAAAAGCGTGAATACACAACACTAAGAATGTCGGATTTCATTTTAAGACTGTCTTAAGAATATGGTCTTTCGATAATTATATGCTTCGTCTGCTAATCTTTTTGTCCTAGCCAGCCTTGTCAATCCGCCCACACGAGATAACGTTTCTCTGCTGGCGAAATTTTCAGGGTTTCGAAATTAAAAATGGAAGAAATTTGTGACATCGATGTCTTCGAAGCAAAATGTCTCCAGATTAAATTTGGAATATTCGGCAATCCCATAGAGATTGTAAGAACAATCGCAGCAGCACTTTTCGTATTCACTTTGGAAAACCTATCGAATAAGTAGTAAAAGACTGTTCTTTGATCCCTTCGATCAAATCCCAAGATTAAAATCTAAGAACCCCTCTGATATACACTAAAGAAATATTTTTTTTACAACATATCACATCACAAATATCTTGTTATGACTATTCAATGGCAATATTTGAACTTCATCACACGTTATGATGATGTTGCGCATTTTAAATCCACTATGGTAGCAAGCGTTGCACACCCTTGAGTTGACTTTTATTGGACAGGCTATAAGTACGTAATAAACTACAGAAATATAAAGCTTTAACAAATTAAATGGATTCAAAGAAATTTTGATAGCGAAATGAGATAAAACCTCAAATTGTTGTAAACACCAATTCACACAATCACTTGATATAACGAGCAGAGAAAATATAAAAATTTTTCGGTAATAGATTGAATAACTTACCAAAAGGCTTCAATAAGATTTTAAATGATGGTTTTGAACTCTCAAGAAACGATTTTAGTATAAATTTTACGCACTAAAACGCATTCGTTAGTTGTTAAGAAATGTTTTAGGCTGAGTTTATTAACTTAAATCAGTAAAATCTACAAATTCTGCAGAGCACAAAGACGACACTGTTTCCTTAGTTAAACTGCTTTTGTATTTAGCGAATTTATTTAGTGAGTTATATTAGAAAAGCTAGACGGACGATTAATATCTTCGAGATAATGTATGACTTAACGAAACTTCTATTAATAATCTTTCATTATGTTTTCGAAAAAATTACATCGCTGTCGTTAATACGTCAGCTTTTTTGCATGATTATATAAAGCATTTTATAAGGTAGATTTTGCCGTATACGAAACCATCATCAAGCAATTGCTCCACAAACGGTAATCGTACAGCGCCTTCAGTGCGAAAAAGTTTCACTAGACAACAATTTTCCCTCACCACTGTATTTAACTCATTTATGTTTCTGTGTAGAAGCTTGCATGGAGATACCTTTGTCAAGCCGAAATGTTTGAGCGAAAATCGATAATTTTGAAAAAATTCTTGTTAATATTCGGGTCTGCATTAAACTAAACGAGGGTTTTTGAAGAATATGGATGAGTATGGTACCAAATACGATGAACTTGGTGATGGATAACTTTTTTTTTTATTTTTTTACCATCACCATTTACTCAGGGTAGGTCACATGTTCGTGTAACATGTAAGCGCAGCCTAGTGGGTGTGTATCAATTGGTAAATATTTTGCCTTTACCGACTGAACACTCACTACAGCTACGACCAAAATTATTGCACAATTTGTGTATCGATGATTCTTCTACGAACCATCTCACACCCGGAATTCAATTAGCTGCCACTTGGTGACATAGAACCACTAATTAGTGCTTATTTTGCTTTAAAAATTTCTGCCTGGGGCCAGTTTATGCTTGTATAAATATCGAGTACGCACTCGATTCGACAGTCACTCCCGACAGTATTATTTTGTGAATTTATACAACTCGGGAAAAATGTTTCAATAAAGACATCAACAACGTTGTACCTGTGCTGTCATTGATTTGCGAATAACAACATACATGCAGAGAAAAAAAAAGCAAACAATTAAATAAGCAACATAATAATTCCAATTAAATTATTGCAGCCTACGTACTTTTTGAAATATTTTGACGAAATTTGGTACACCGGCGTGTTTTGGGCCAAGAGATGAACTCTGTTAAAAATGGCTCGTATCGCATCACTTTTTCGGCGACTTCCCATATAAAGCCGTATATTGAAAAGTCGATATATAAACAACTGCATTAAGCGAAGTGGTAAAACACATTTAACACAGTGGTCCGTGACCCACTATAGTGGTTTTAAGTAGGCAAGTAAGTACACTTAACCATTTAAGTCAAATTTAAATATCGAGAAAAAAATAATAAATAATTCAATATCATCCAGCAGTTAAAATTGATTTTTTAATTGCTTTGTGCAAGAGTTGAATATGCAAAATTTTGCAAAAAATATTTTATCAAATAAAAACAAAATTGTGCCAATGCACGATATAATTCAAAAGTGACCACTTGGCATGTAAAGAGTAGTCTATGAGGAAATATAAAATTGCAAGAGGTAAATGCACAAATTTTTTCATAAACTCTACATAAAATTGTTCCGAATTTTAACATGTTTAACATGTTTAAACAGAACTCACATTGGCAGGCGAAGATCATTTAAAAATGAACAGAGAAGGACAGAAGTGCCGAAGTATTGCAGTTAATACAATCGATTGATGTGCCAGTGCACGATTCGTTCGTTCGAAAAAATTCTTCCAAACGTAAATTCGGAATTGAAATTCGAAAGCTCCTTTACTATCAACACGAACCTTAGGTGTTTTCAGAAGAACGCGGAAAATTCTATATGATGTGAAGAAGCTTAAAGGAATTATTGCGATAATGAAACCGTAAAATTTTCAAACGTTTGCCCTACTTTACATAATATTTGTGTGGAGTATACACTTTCCGATATAACATTAGCTGACACTACGCAAATTTATGAGAAAATCCTTAACAATAATTTTAAATACAAATTTGTCAAAAATTAGAGACCAAATTGAAGGGATTTTAATAACTTGCAATAAACATTTTATTGTTCATTTAATCTTTCTAATTGTTTTTTATTTATAGCTAACTGAATGTTATTTTTATTTTCATATTAACTTTGAATGGCTCTTCTTTTATTCGATTCTAATTTTAATTCTTTCCAAAATATGTTTGCATCAATCGTAACTCCACCCTTTGAATTTATTGCACCGACCAGCACACTATCCATGAAAATCATTATTTTCTTTTTATTATTTTTCGCAGAATTTTAGAATTTCCAGCACTAATGACATTAGCTAGCCTTTAAATTTATTAATAGTACGAAAAATGTGTATTCTGTAACAATATTTTATTTTCCCTTTGAATATGTTACTCAATAGCAATTTTATGATGGAGAAATGTTTCGCTGGAAAGTAAGAAAAATACATACTTTATCGACTACCGTAAATCCACTATTTGATATATTGACTCGGTAATTCAAACGGAAAAATCACTTTCGAATTTACCCGATAAACCGGCTTTAAAGACTTTATTATGCTGGAGAAAGAATTGATCAACGTAACTATGTACAAATGAAACTATTATTAATTTTTATCACCAATTACGCACTTATCACGCCGTGCATCTATGACTGGCAACATCAATCAATTATATCATTCATGATGCGTTAGGTTAAGAAAAGCTGAAAATTCTTGAGAAAGTAAGTGAAATAAGCAGCAAGTAAGTAAAGTCGGTAGTTAAAAGATTCGTTTAAGCAGGCATTTACATGCTTGAAAAGAATACGTCGATCAGGCAATCCAGCTTCCTGTTGTAGTACTTTCCTTATTCCCTGACCTGTCACACAAGCAGCCTCACTTTCTCAGTGTAAAAAGTGATCAAGCAAAAAAATGTAATTTTAATAATAATTAAAATTATATAAAAAAAAATCAGTTAACATAAATTAGGGAATTTAGATACGTGGCTACATGAATAACAAATGATAATAAGGTAAAGTTGTTAAGGAGTAACATCTCTTGAATTATTTTAAAATAGGATTTTTATTTTGATAACTTTTTTGAGATGAAAGAAGAGTCAATAGAATAACAATTTTCGAGGAGGTTATCAAGTGTATGCTAAAGTATATGTAAAAAGCGAGACCAGAGAAAAAGCTTTCGCCAGCCAGCTTTCATTTAAGGCGATCTCCGGCTGGTTCGTTTTTTGGTGCACACTTAAATGTCTATACCTAAAAAAGTAGGCACAAGGTTTATTTTTTTGGTATGAAGGCTGGTTGACTGGAAAAGTTTACTTTTCGCCCCAAAACGAGATAGTCGTTTATTAAGGAAAAGTATTCAAATAAACTTATTCAAAATTCCTTTAGTAGTAGATGTTGCCAAAAATTAAAATAGAAAGACTACAAATTGTAGAAACTGCAGACCATTTTAAAAAATATCCTATTCTCTTTCCATGAGTTCGAGAATTCCATGTTCGAAGATACTATTTTTCTGCATCCATCAAAGACAGCATTGCAAATTTTACATTTTACGCGAAATGTTATAAAAGGTAAAGGGGCAAAAAATTTATAATGAAGATTAAAAGCTTCATACATTTTGTGTTTCGAGAGCGGAGACATTGACCCCTTTCGAATAGTATTCAACTTCATACCTATTCAACGGTTGTTCTGCTGAGACTACATGAACATGTATTTGTATACAAATCGTTTTAAGTAAACAAACATTTTCTAAGCACATCTGACAGAGAATTTAGAAATCAACAGACAAGACATTAGACTGCAACTTTCCACCAGGTCTCTATATGACGCGCGCACTTTTTTGCGAATGCTTGATGGAAAGACCTAAGTGCCTAGAAAAAAAAATTTCTTCCAGTTGGTGTATTTTTTTTCCACATACTTCATAAGGCGTAACGATTGATTTTGCGAAAAATGTAGAGTAATTTCTCCACTTAAAAATATAACATGAACAAGATACGTGGTTGTGTGGTGCAAAAAAATTATTTTAAGTATTTGCCAAAACTTAATGCAGAGAATATAAATAATTCTGTCCTTTGAAGATATTATGATGGGAATCCAAAAGCCTAGTGAAACAAGAAAAATGGTGTTCTTACGATACCATTGCCAGAAATGTTGGATATCTCAACGTTACTTTAACATTTCAGCTAGAATGACAAAATCAAGTCAATAACTTAATAAACAGAAATAGACTGGCAAAAATGGATAATTCAGTAGCGGAATTCATATGCTTCACCCCAAGCTTTCAATATCTTATCATTGAAATACTGAGAGCTTTCTAGTCGTTCTCAGCTCTCATATCTATTCAACAGTTATGATGATGAAGCTACACTAAGTTCCATTTTCTTGAAGAAGCGTTTAAATAAAAGGCATCCTAAAGACATCGGTTAGGTGAAAAACAAAGGGTACCTTTATGTAGGCCTTTTGGGTCTTTTTGCAGTATTGTAACCTCTTAACTAATACTGAGCGGTTTTCTATCGAAAAAAGCTATATATAATACGAGTCCTTCTATAGAAAAAGGCCTAGCAAAACGCAAAAAAAAAAACAAACGCATGGGGCGGAAAGACAGTACCTTTTTTCTTTGTAAATATACTTAATTGCAAATCCCGAAACAAACATAATAAAGTGTGCCCCTCAGCATGCAATTGTATGGACATCGTTTGTTTACTTTGGCTAAAGTCTTAAATGAATCATAACTTAAAACGGTTTAATGCTTTAAAGCATCCGCTTAATATTAATTTCTCATAATAACAAAACCTCTCTTGATATTGTTTTGTAAAAACTGAAACAACAATCCTTTGTTGAGAAGTCGCAACATGCTACCTCTAAAGCAAGATCTTTTCTGATTGCAGTGTTTCGTTTCATACACGCATTGTTTTCTTCCAATTGTGTTATGCGGAGCGTGCATGAATACTGCCAAAATTTCTGCTACTCCTTGTTATACTTCGTCAGCTTCACAAATGAAATTTCAGTTTTGTTCTGCTTTACTAAATTATCATATTTCTTTAATCATACTCGCACATGTATGTACTTACGATTCCAATCACTTGGCTGTTGAATTTGTCCTAGCATTGATGATAGTGTTGTTGTTGCTGTCACTGCTGTTGGTAGTAACATCGTTGCTGTTGACATATTAAGTACATCTTTAAATTTGATTTCGCCATTGTCTACGTCTGCCGCTGTTGTAATCATTGTCGTCGCTCTTTCTGTTATATCTCTTGGTGATGTGGTTAGCATTGAAGTGTATTCAGTTATCGTTGTCCTTTCAACATAGTCTGGTGATGGTGAGCTATATAACATTTTCTCTTGTAGCAGGCAGTAATCAACACATTGATTTACCGCTAATTCCAGCTCAGGTTCCTCAGGGCATTCGCGACTAGGACATGGCGACCACCATACCTAAAAATCGAAAAAAAAATGTCAAAAGCAAAAAAAAAGAAAAAGAATTATATTGGTAATGTTAACGAAAGAGGCAGAGAGAGAAAGAGAGAGAGAGAGACAGAGAGAGAGACAGAGAAAACGTTGATAACGATGGTAATATTTTTATAATTTTTCTTTAATGTTGTTATTATCTGTTCGTTAGAAAAGACGTAATGATAAGAAGTATTCCAGCAAATCTTGAGCATAAAAATAACAAGTTAAAGTTTAACTAACTATTAGTTAGCTGTACACAAAGTTAATTTTGCCAACTTTCAACACTGAAAGAGTAAAGAGAAAAACAAACTTTCTAATAGTTGTGTCTTACAGGAAAGCGCAACGAAGACCTACGCCACGCACGCATACACTCTCACAGACTAAAAACTATTAAAGAAAAGTGCATAGAAAAGCAAAAAGATTTTATAGAGACAGTAAAATAAATGGGTCTACATTTTCTATACCTTTTAAAATCTGATTTAGAATTTCATTTATAACAAAAAGACTCTTTATGGTCGTTAATCAGAAAAAATCTATATTTTGAAAACTTTGAAATAAACAAAATAATTAATTCAAGTAGGACAAAGCAGTAGTATATGGTATTGACACAGTAAAAAATCGGAAAACAAATGAAACAAATGTAAAAGTTATATAAAAAGTGTGTTAGATAGAAATGCAACTAGAAGTACGTAGAACAAAAAGTATATTTATATACGTTAAAAGAAAAGTAGAAGTAAGGGTGGCAGTAGCAGTAGGATTATGTTATTATATAAAAGGTCATATTGAAAAGTCTCCGCGGTTTGGAGCTTCATTTTGTAGCCTGCTCTCTTTAAATGGTCCGAGACTATCAGTTGGTTGATGTTTAGTGACAGCATTACATAGCGTATTTCTTCAGGTACTTCACACTTTTTCAAATCAATATAAGTTTTTACACGAACAAAATAAGCCGATAGCGTTAAATATTACTGCTTTAAGATTTTAGTCTCAGAATTTATTTCTCTGGCTAAATGAACAATAATAGTAATAATAAGACACGAGCAAAGAATTAGAAAAGTATCCTCACAAAAAATAGATCATCAGATATGTACAGAAATGTAAATCAGATGTTTGTGGCCCTATATAGAGACATCAAGACTATACTGCTAAAAAACTCGCCGAGAATTTTCAATATAACCTGATACAAACCTTTTATTTATATTAATACTTTAGCACTTTTTGGGATTAAAGAGTTTTACTTGCATAACATAATTCTTCCCATATAAAAAAGTGATGAGATTTTAAACACCATCTAATCATTGAATGCTTGATCTACGCATTAGCAGGAAGAGTAAAAAACCTACGACGATGTTACCGACATCAATAGTATGTCAGTATGAGCAACGTCCCTATTACAAGTTTAAGTCAATAAAAATAAACTACGTTCGTTTGTAAGTTGAAAATGTATTAATATGAATGTGCTTATACGCAAGCATGGGCGTATGAGTAAATTTATGCATAACCCATTCGCAATCTATAACAATGTAATTTCCACTTGAGTTCAATAAATTAATTTCAACATCACCACTACATTACACTTGCCACACATTAAACTAAAATTAAAGGTTCTGATATAAAATAAGAGAGAGACTTGATGACTACAGAGAGAGAGAGAGAGAACATAGAAGAGAAAGCAATTCTTATAAGAAGGCAAGCAAGCGTGGGTAGTGCTGTATATGTATGCGGCAGTGGTTTTAATATATATATTATAATAATGAAGACAAAAAGCAATCAAGGAAGTAAAGGCCGGTATTTTTCTGTTCATGCACAAAACATGGAAATTTTTCTGTGACACGGTTCACAATAAACTTAACTACGCTATCACGATAACACGTAAGTATATTCCCATATATGCATATTATATATACATGTATCTATGTACTGGTACTGATAGTGTGCTTTTTTATTCTACTTTCCCTTAGGCATAGTGAAATAGAATTATTTTATAAATATTAAATCAGAGGTCGGTAGAGTAAGCCGCAAATTCAAATGTGTATGGGTACGTGTTCAAGTGTAAGGCATTGATTTACTTTGGCAGCTAAATAAACCAACAAAACCTATAATAATATCAAAGCCTTTTAGCAGAAAAACGTACAAGTATCCAGCAACTAACCGCTCTTCGTACGTTAGTTGAGCAAATAATAAACTTTGGTCCATTCTTTCTATGCACATTATTTGTCCATGAAATATTGCATAGAGCGGGTGTAATTGTGTACTATTTGCAAACCCATATATGTGTTTGAGCAAATATATACACAATCAAAGTGTAGAGTTTAGTTTAAATATAACATTTGCGATTGTCTCTTAAGGATATTAAGTAATGGGACTCTATGGTATTGTAAGCAATGATTACTTTTGTGCAGATCAGACGACGCAAGTACACATGTACTTATATACGTATGCATATGTATGTATCATATATATATTCATTGTATGTATATACCTTGACACTTATACACACAACTATACTAATAGTGTGCTTTACAAAAATCTGTCACTTTCATTGCTTTTCATTTTTATCTTAAGTGGATTTCTTTCTTTTCCACATACATCTATATAAATATATATGTAGATACATATATATATATACGTAGACACACAGAGAGATGTGGGTTTATGTGCACAAGTGCAATTTTATATTTCTTACATTTAAACTATTTGCACGTATGTATGTAAACAAATGTCAGACATACATTGTTCAAGATATTCATATATGCATACGTATTTGTTATGAAAGTGATTTAGTTTTTCTTTTCATTCTCTTTCATTTTACCCGGTTGCCACAGTTTGTCTTTTTATAGATTACAGATAAATAAAATATCCGTTGGTACGGTCGTTTTGCCTTAGCATTTGGAAAAAAAAAACTTTGAATCCATAGGTTGGTGTGTACATATATCTTCGTTAAATTATTTGAGAGCGTATACTATTTATGTTGTACAAAGAAAATGTTTTAAAAAGACTTTTAGTTATAAAAATATTTATTTTCCACAATTTAAATGATTTAACCCATACTTTATGTATTTTTTAAATTCTACTTTAACATATGCTTGATTTTATGCATACCTAAGTATTTTCATCAAATAATATTTAATAAAATTTTTGCAAAATAATTTTTATAAAAATATTGTAAATATATTATGAGTTATTTACAGTACATAAAAAGTTAACTTTGTTTGCTTGCTGGTTCATGAAAAATTTATATGAATAAAGAGCAGTCATATTCGGCTTTAAGTCAATTGTTTATTAAAACGACTAAGAAGATTTTATTCCCTTTGGTCATCTTAAGAGATGCAATTTATTGTAACACCATAATAAAGCGAAAGGAAATAAAATAATAATATTTGTGAAACCAATCAAACACATATTTAACCCTTTGCACACGGGTTCCGGGTGGCATTTAAAACTGGTTTTTGAACTCGAAGGCTTCACTATGGCGATACTGCAAAAACAAATTGTAATAACTTCAATTTTTTCTATTCACAAATTAATTAAATCTATTTGTTTTAAAGTGCATATTAATTGCTTACATGTAAGTATGATTTTTCTCTGAAATTGCTTGAGGTTGCTGGCGATAAAAATATAACTAACTAAGAAAATTATATTCGATTGCGAACGAATCTTTTATACCCATCACCGTTATGTTATTTCCGTAGAATAATTTTGTGAAAATTTAGTTTATGAGCAACGAGCGAGAGACAAGGAAAACAAAGGTTTTGCTTGTATAGACGTGCAGGGGTTTTAAGCGTGTTTCTTGACTTGTTTGACCCATTTTCAAATTCTGTTGCAAGTTTGTACGCGATGCTTTCATTTTCGCAAACGGGAGAACGTTTAACGCTGTTACACACACAGGCAGATGACGAAACGAACAGACGGACATCTTCAGGTGCATTCCAACTTCGAAACTGGCCAAGAATTTATATACTTCGCGGGGTTTTTGAAGTTTGCTTCTGCGCCTTATAAAGCTATTGAAAAACAAATTAAATTTTGATCCAATATTGGGTAGGCGTGGTCAATTTTTTTCATGTTTATACAGGTATTACAAATTTTTTTTGTACATTTTACACAGTAATTATCAAAAATCAATTTTTTATTCCTTTTGAAAAACAGAGGTTTTCTCAGTTTATGTGACCCTGTGGGCATGTCCTTAGACCGATTTGATCCATTTTCAATAAGAACCTGCGCGTAAGAATGTTTATACCAAATTTTAAGTCGATAGCATCATTTTTGCGGCC
Source organism: Glossina austeni (assembly GCA_000688735.1). NCBI lineage: Eukaryota > Metazoa > Arthropoda > Insecta > Diptera > Glossinidae > Glossina > Glossina austeni. The sequence continues at coordinate 356,691 of KK502517.1, forward strand.
ATGAGAATGTTCACAACAGGCATAATACAGACGGACAGACAAACATGCTTGAATCGATTTAGAATTCGATACTAATCGAGAATATATATACTTTCTGGCCTCTCTGATTCTTCCTTCTTGGCGTGGCAAACGTTTTGACAAAATGAACATACACCTGATTCCTCGGTGATGAGTACAAAAATGAAAATTGTGGAAGTTCTTTCTTGAATGGTTTTGAAAACTCGTGTTTCCAGAAGAATGCGTTTAAAATATTAAAATGCGTGGCAGACATGCTCTTTCATTAAAACAAAGTTTCTCATATTCTTCTCAATTGGTCCGCAATCCCAGAGCCACAAAAATGCTCTTTTACTTTCGAATATTCTTTGCCACGTTATTTTCACGAAATGTTGCGAAACAACAGAACAACAGTTTTGTCTCAAACCTTTTGGCAGATTCATTAGATTCTTTAAAATAGCCATCAGTTTCATATCCCTCAACTGTCAACCCCATGCTCCTCGCTAATTAGAAAAGTTTTTGAAAATTCGTTTAAAAAAACCTAAATACTTCCTGAAAATATCTCAGAAAATGTTCTTTACTCACGTAATATGGTGATTAGTAAGACTTCAAAAATATATTTTTTCCAATCAATAAATTTTCTTCACTATATTTACTTCACATTCCTAGTGTTGCAATACCACAGGAAAATCGCCTCAAATGAACTCGCCATATAAGTACGAAGGTTACCCAAATAAAACTGGAAACAAACGTAATAAGGCGGTAGTTCCATGTAGTGCTAATATTAAACCTTTACGCTCCTACGAAATTCAATTATGGATACCAGCGTAGTTAAAATACATAAGAAGACAATCAAGGATCTTGCGCACGATAACATGTGCTCTGTGATATATAGCTAACAGATATATTCACACGGACTTAAGCATTTCGATCATAACAGACATAAATAAGTAAAGTGCCATCGCACGTTACAAAAGTTTTCCTTTAACAGAGAAACATTCTCGTTTAAAATGCATAGTCACCACGAGGTTAACAAATTAAAAGTTAAACTTGTAAGGACCAAAGTCATAAACTCGTTTTGTTCCCATACTTAGTGTGTCTTCTTCTTATGTGAGTCGGCAAATCAACAACAGATGACTTGTTGAGTTTATTGAAAGATGCTCAACCCTTAGTTGTAAGTATTTTTGTATTTCACATATGGTACATAATATATGAAGGAACAAGATAAGGAGATAATTTTTATGTTGGACATAAGGCAACTTTATTTCCTGAGTGGCAAAGCTAATCTGCTGTTGATCAAAAGTACGACTTGAAGTGAGCCGATCTTCGAATTTCGGGCAGAGCTATCAAAGATAATGATGAAGATTAAGATCATTTTCAACAGCAAGCTTTGCAGGACTGCGTATACTCTGATATCAATTTCCCCGTATTTTTTCTTGAACACTTATTTTTATCAGACGTCTTACAAGATTGAAATATTTTCAAAAAAAAGTTCATATTTAAGTAATCTTTAAACTGAAGGATACTTTATAAAATGTATGGCGAAAAATGGAATAGTTTAAACAATCTGTTAAGTGACGATGAGACTTGTTTTGTTAGGGGCTTTTACGTCTTCAAGTCATTTTATTCATTTTTGTAACAAAAAAAAATTAGAGAAAATAAAACCGTTCGATCCGTCCACGCACAAATGCATCTTTAATTAGCTTTTACCCCCGTAATACTGGGGTAAATATATTTTTCATTCCGTCATAGTTCTGTTATGATTCTAAAGCAATGTTTTTCTTAAAAGCTTCTCCATAAATTACAGGAAAAACCGAAATAATATTGACGTTCAGCTATAATTCTCGCAGGGCAAAAGACGCTAAAGAAACCTAAACCGTGAATATAAATGAGATTTTTTCGTGTATGAAATAGAAAAATAAGCGTACATTATGGCGATTAATGCCGTACAATCTCGCTCTGATTTTACTGTGGACGCTATAACAAACTTGTATACATATAATTGTTTTATGTAATTAACTTTCTCTACTTTAGAGAGTGCCAAAAAACCATCCAACCACTATAATGTAAAAAAAAGAACAGCAGCTGTTTTAGTGCTCGTTTATGTTTTTTTAAATAACTTAGGAGTGCTTTAGAGAAGAGAACTTTTCCCCACTAACACTTTACATTGCTATCCGAAAGCATTAACAAAATTTTGTTAAACACTTGGTCATAAAGCACTCTCTTCTTGCGACTTTATTACCATGTTATTCAAAAAAACACATAAAAAATTTCAAAAGACCACATTAGTATGAGTTTTCCGTATTCTTGCCCTAATGCGGCATTTCTGTGGTCATTTAGAAGCGCATGGTTTAGTTTTATATCTGCCAGTGATAGACGGATTTATGTTAACTCTGGTATAACGTTTGTAGTGAAAGGAAACGTTCACCAGAGATTTTATTAGCCTGAGATTCAATCACTTATTCAATCACTTATGTTCTACTCTCCCGTCTGATATGGAAATCCTAGGCTTGTGAACTTAGAAAACATGAGTAAGTCTTCATCAATAAATTACAATCTGGAGCAAAGGTAGGAATAATTTACTATAATAGATTGGCATAAAAAAGTGCGGCAATCAAGTAGGCTACGTTACGGCCATTTTATATCCAAAGCTGAGATTATCTTATTAGCAGTGAGCCGTTAGTGAACCTGGAAAAAATATTTTATTATCATTAACATAAGGAGTTGTACTCCTTCTCAATTCATTGTAGCGCCTAAAAAATCCGCATCAGAGAGCCAATAAAGAATTCTCGATAAAAGTATGGACATTTATTTGTTAATTAGTTCTCCTATCTTAGAAGTTTTCTTAATTGAAAAGATTACGGTCGAAAATTAATTCAAGAGGATTTGGTTCAAGAGACTGATAGAGAGACGCATGTACAATAAAAGATATAAACACTACTAAGCAATTTTAAGGAGAGCTTATTAACCAGGCCGACCCTCCTATGGCGAAACCGAAAGATGTTTGCGAATTTGCTATAAGACATACCGTGACGATACTTGCAAGCCTAGCGGTTATAAAAAACTATGCGGTTATTATATAGTTAAACGAATGAATGCCTGAAGTTATTGCTAAAGCATTTCCTACGTATGAGAAATTCTCATTAAGTATCAAAATGAAATCCATGTTTTTTTCATGATGGGTATGAAGATGACATAATTTTTTCTTCCAATGAAAAATACATGTTCTTAATCAACGTAAGTCCCTCACTTGCTCAGACATGATCATTAGTCCATTTGTCACTTTTCAACTGTGGCTCCACTAACGGATGCTAAAATTGAGATAAAAAGTGAAGATACAACAGGTGAACGCAATACCTACTGTCGGTAAAGGAACACGTTCGCAATTAATAAAATACTTTTAATTTTATGTATTGTCCCATTGAAAAAGCTCTCTTTAAGCTTTGCGCAATCGCAGGAGCTATTTTGGAAAGAGTACAGAATATAGATTGCGTAAATTTTCAAGGTCATGGTCGAGTTTTCCATTAAAAAGCACCATTTGTGGGAAGGATGCTGTTTCGTGGGGAGAAATATGATGAACAATGGATGCGTTACGAGATCCAGAGCGTAAATTACGCTGACGTAGAATAGACGACCCTTTTAAACTCACGATAAAGCTGAATAGGCATGGCGCCCCTATTTATAGAGGTTTGAGTAATGCAGTGAGTCACGCCAGTCAAATGAAACCATGATGACTTTCGGTCTCATAAGGCAAAACTGTTGTTAGCGGTACTGAACTGGCATATGATAATTTGCACGTTGTACTTAGCATATATTAATTCCTTTAATTAACATTAATTTCAATCGGTGGCTAATAGTCCACTTCCATGGCGATAACCAAAAAATGGGTGCCCTTGTAGATAGCCTCAAACGATCAATTGTGCTTTTTGCATGGAATTCGTATTCTATATAAGAGATAGAAGAACTTCGTTTTTGGCTTAAGTGAAATATCGTGTGCCTTTTTTTTTTTATAATATATATATGCTTAATAATATATACACATATTATATATTTGCTTGGAAAGATGTGCTGAGGACATTCGCCCTGTGGCGTATATCACTATCTTATATTTTCTATTTTAAAAACCATTTATTTCTATTACGGTTAGTAAACGTTTAGATGTCAAATCTACATTTAATCATTAAATCAGTTTTTTATTTACATTTTTATGCACAACCTCTGAACTGTAAGTCAACAAACATATAACGATAATGTAAAGACTAAGAAGCGGTGAATGTCAAACCAATACGTTAGATGCAGTATTGCTATAAAACCAACTTTTTAATGGGAACGTATACTCGGAAAAGTAAATACTATAGCACTTGAAACATATAAGTGCACTTACATATATGGATGGTATTAGATGCCCTACATAAAAGAGAGAGCATATGGTGCTTGGGAAAACTATATACTGAGAAAATGTATACATAGCGGAACGAAATATGCACAAATACTATTTCATAAACATAACAAAAAGAAAAAAAAATAATAAAAAAAATATTCTACATATTACTGAAAACAACATACAATACTTATACGCAAGTGTTCATGTAGGACTTTTGTAAATATAAATCTTTGCTATTCGTATATATAATACTTACGGTATGCGTGTGCTTGCAACACAGTATGCATGTGTAAGGTTCTGTAACTACAATATATTGATGGGTAAACAGAAAATTCAGATAGTTTCTACGGAATACAGTTTTAAGAATTTTATACATATGTAGCTATATATGGTCGTACAGTAAGTACAAAAATTGTTTACATATGCATGCGAAAGTTATGCCGTTGCTTTAGTACATCAGTGCAGTATACATATGAAGTGGCGCCGTTATAAACATTAAACCTCGCCATGATTACTGTAAACATTTCCAACTGTTCGCATTCATTTTATATGTACATACGAAGACAAAGTGACATGTTTATCATGCCAAGTACTTGACTTCAACTGTGTGTTTGAATATTTAGAAAGCAAAACAAAAAGTTTTTGCTTTTTGCACATTTTACACGCCACTGACAAAGGGATGAATATTTGAAAGTATAAAAATGCTTCAAATGAAGTTAGTTTGCAAATGATTACCATTGTGAAACATCACAACAACATTTACTTCACGCTTATCGAACAAAGACACCAAAGAAGCAAAAAATTTCCAAAAAAAAATAAAGTAATTTTGCAAGAAAATAGTATAGCGTTCCGATTCCAATCTCAAAATAAACCAATACAATGAATGCTAGCATACAATGAGAACTCACAGATAATATAATATGATTAAGGATTCCGTAAATAAACACAAAGTCAATGAAATAAAAAGCAAAACAACAAATGACTCCAAAATTTTTACGTCGATATCTCTCATAAAGAATAACACAGTGCTCAAAGGACAAAATCGCCCCCACCTTGATTCCACACCAAAGGTTTAACGCTCATACGTAGTGTAATACCTGTCCATTATGAACGTATACTTTAGACCCTTTAAGTGGTTCTTAACACTGCCATATGGAACAGTATTAAAACAGGAAATGCAAATCTCACGCTATTTCAGACTTTTCTTGGTTTCGAATAAGATATAAATAAACTATTTGACAAAGCTAACCACTCGATACAGTAAAGCTTAGAAAGTCCATTATATACCCTGACATGTCATTCCAAAATATAGGTAAGGGTCAACATGGGCTAACGCCGTAAAAAAATTCTGAGACAGAAATGTTTTTTGTAAATATCAGTAAGTTAAACGAAATACTAAACCTTGAACAGAGTTAAGGAAATAGGAGAGACAATGCACAAAGTATGCTTCCCAAAAAAACTTCAGTGAACCGTCCAAATTTTAAACATTCTCAGAGGAAGCCCTTAAAAAATGCAGGGAGTCGAATACAAATTCGTTGTTTTCAACACAGGGAATGAATTTGGCATCAATTCAATGAGCTTTTGGGTATATGAGGAGATAGAAACATATCGAATATCTTTGTCTTCGAAAGTTGTAGTGCAGGCACACATCCGAGCACATAAATTCACTTCCAACAACTTGGCTATAAAATATTGAGCTAAACCCAAAAGTACAATTGAGCGACCCGTTTTTTTAAATTCTTTCAGATACTTCCTGCTAGAAAAGATTTTGTTCTTACTTAGCATCTTGGAAAAAATTTAGATTCTCTACTCAAGGAAAAAAAACTCGGTAAACTTTTTTAAATACGATTTTAAAAACTAATTGACTTTCGAAAGATGCATTTGTCATTGCTTGATGTGGTAAATGTGATAAAACTTTTGTCTGCAATCGATTTGTCTTCAACAAGCAATTAACGTATTCGTCATCGAGAATTAGTTGAAGCCAACCGAGCGTAAGTGAGTAACTCCGCTTCTTTAAAAGTGAAGTGAAAAGTGCAGTTAATTTATTGCCCAATTCGCACCTACGAAGCGCTACACGTAAGAAATGCTAATCCGTTCCCTTTCATCCGCCGCAAATCTAAAATCATGCTAGAGAGACTACTGCGTTCAGCTTTGCCTTGTATTAATAATCGAATAATTTTGACTAACAACGTTCGACTTAAGTGAAAAATTGTTCAAGAAAAATAAAACCCAATAACCCATATTGACCCTGCAACAACCAATTGTCGTAGTCGTTTGCTGAACTGTGAGGCACACATTCTCGTGCTAGTTAACGTATTAAACAGTGTGCGTACTTTAAAAAGTTAATAAGATGGCAATAAACAAAAAGATGGCAAATACATCTGCATAAATTTAATTAAAGAAGAAAACGTGAAAGGAAAATTCATGAAAATGCGCGTCATCAGATGGGATTTGTTTGCTTATATGCGGTGTAACTTTTGTTTGCAAATATTTTTCAATGTACATATATATATATATACTTAAAGTGATTGCATCTGCCTTTACTTGGTAAATAAAATAGTGTGTGCAATTTGTGTTGTACTTATATGTGTAGGTAAACTTACCTCAATGTCACCGCTATCTGGATGACGCATTACAAATGCTGACGGCACAACACCAGGAATTTCCTGTTGCGGTATGAACAGCAATGAATGATGGAAAATAGCATTCAATAGTAGACTCATAACCACAACTGGTTTGTATTTGCCAAACTTGTCGACAAGAAAGCCTGTAAAACAACAACAAATTCGTATAGGCATAAACGCATATATAAATATATATTTACGTGTGTATGAATACAGATATATATATATATATGATATATATATATATATGTATGAATATAGATACATACATATATATATATATATATATATATATATATATATATATACTACGATATATACTACGATGCATATATATATATATATATATGAATATAGATATATATATATATATGATATATATAGAATATATATTTTTATATGTAGAATACAAGCAATAAACATTTGACTATAGAATACACAATAACTGTAATTATGTTTACATTGAAATCTCATCTCTCAGTGTCTATCAGATCTACTCATCACTCACATCAACACAGAATGTACATAAATTTATGAATGTATGTTAGGGAAGTAGACATATACCTATCTATGATCGTTTACATACCTATATATGCGTATGTGCTTAAGCTCTCACACATATATATATTTGTGTATGCTTGTAAACGTACACATGTGGTGAAGAGTATTAATTTGATGATTTTAATGCTAATTTCGATAAAAGTCACACACTTGCACGTTTAAGGGAATCTCTAATGTGTCTGAAGTGCAAACGCATAACAACAACAATCATTTAAATAGATTACAGAAATTCTTGATTGTATTTAATTTAAGGTGAATACCAAAGCATAAAAATAGCGTACTATATATCATCTAATGAAAACGAAACGAGTAAAATACGAACATACGTAGTACATAGTGATTACAACTGCATTATATTAAATTATTGAACTATTATTAGAACGTTTTAAGTACATTTTGAATTTTAATATCTAATAAATAATTGCTTAAGTTGGCTTTATCTTAACATAATGTAATTGGTATTTTCACCAAAACGTGAACAATAGTGACTACATAAGCCTTACCATGCAGTTTAGTTTACATAGCAAAAGCTTGAACCTTAAGTAAAAGAGATGACTTTCATTAGTTGCTTCACAAGCGTTTGTGATTACGAAATAGATAATTGGGAAGAATGTATATATATATATATATATATGTATATATATACGTCTGCCTTCTAAAGGCTCAATATTTACTAGACTGCATAATATGTTCAAAACGCTCACCGAAGGATAAAGGCTTAGTAACACTATAGTTCCTCCTGTAATATTTAGAAACAGAAAATTTACATATTTACAACCACCCTAAATCATATCCCTCCGTCCCACGCATATCATACAAAACGCTTAAACGCGGTGGGCAAATAATGACTTTCCTTTTTAAAACGTCATACTGCTCAGTTCTGTTCAGCGCTTTTTGCCTAATGACCATGGACATACACGCATTTGCACAACGTATTGAAATTGCTAAAATTTATTACAATAAATAATTGATCTATTTGGGCTTATTGCTTTCCTTGGAGTGAAGCCCATATTTAGACAAATTGCCTGGGAAGACAAAAAAAACCTCCTGCTATTCGTAAAAGACGTTCACGTGCACAGGAATTAAGTTTTGGGTGTGGTTTGTGAACTGAAAATGTACTTCTTCAACATGAAAATGGCATTTCAGCCACCATCGCTATAAAAACATGAATACTGATTGTTTGTGACACGAATTGAGGGATTTCGATTTGAACGATATATGGTTTCAAACAATACGACGCAACATGCCGTACATCTCCTGAGACAATCAATTTATTGACAAACATTATCTGATCTCACTATCAAGATCGTGCAATATAACTCCTTTAGACTTTTTTCTTTGTGTTTGGTTATTTTAAGTCATTTTTTTTTCACTTCGATCAACCGCCATATCTCAGTGACTTTATTTTCTAATATCACTCATTTTATTGGTGAAATAAAGCAAATTATGTGAAGAAATATTAGTACTTTTGCTAAAAAAGAAAATCAAACCTGCTGGCATCTTGACTATCGCCTAAAGAGTAACTAAACTGAATGGGTTTTTAGTCGGCCCTGGGTTTCTTTGAAATTTCAAATTTGGACGATATAAAAAATCAAATCAAATCAACTTTGCTATAGCTTTAAGAATAGATAATGCCAAGCATTTACATCCGAGTTGTTTAAAATACAAACGAACTTACATAGCAGGCCTCAGCAGATCGACTAAAATTTGGCTTAATTAGTTACCGGAACTATGTAGTATTTATACAAATGATATCGATAACGTGAAGGGCCGCCTACAATTCAAAAATTTCTCAACAGTTTCTAATATTCATTTAGAGTTTTTCAAATCTAAACTTTCCTTGGTAGTGTATATAAATTTTAGAGTACGTAAGGAATTTATAATAGCTGTGCTAATCGCTGCCCTTCTCGCAAGAGAATAATATATCACCTTCTTCATTCCCTAGGATCCTCTTGCTTTCTTTGTTCTATCATTTAGGAAAACTATGTAGAAATCTTGTAGTCATATATATATAATATATAATCTTATACACTAATGTGAGCCAATGCAGATCGAAAAATTAGCATTCACGTTACATAATATATAATATACATGCGCAATGCTTATATATATATATATATATATACATATATATATAATAGGCGTAGTATATATTTATATATATGTGATACAAATATAGATATGGTACGGCGAATCTGGCGAATTAGGCTATCGCATACCTTAGGGAATAAGACTTACGATTGTCAAGCCGCTGGTCGCGAATTTGAATCTCATTGCGTTAGATTACATTTATTAGTAAATGTTTACTTAATAGTTATTTGAGCTTATCTTCGCTCTCAATACTCTAAGCCTAAAATATAGTACACTACTTTATCTTCGCTCCTTGTGTGTGGTTCATATTCTTTGCTACATTGTCATAGGTTAAGCATTAGACCTAACATAGCTTATTAGTACCTTAAGCCTATAAAAATATTCTTGAAATCTCTTTACTTTCTCTTTCCTCTTTCTTTGCCATGGTCTTTCCCACAATTGCGTAATTTCAGCATTCAACCTTGTGCATGCACGGCTGGAAGTATATTGTAACTAGTAATAAACAACAATAACAGCAAATGCTTTTACTTGATTTCAAAAGTTAGAATTTAAAACTTAATTAAAATCATACAAAAATATGCTTAGGGATCTAGATCTTAAAATATTTATAAATCGCAGAGATGTCATGTTTGATGCCAAGAACGGAAAGAGGAAGACCATAGCCAATCTACTTCTATGTGTCAAGCTGTCAAGAGACTGTCGCTCTCACAACGAATCTAAGCAATTATCGTATCTTCACCTCAATGACAAGCGTAGCTTCACTGGTTATTAAAGCTTAAAACTTAATGCCGCTTAATACTATTATAAATATTAGTCTTAATAATATTTTTTATTAATTTTTTATATAACAATCATTAAATGCTTTCACTAAATTCATTAAATTAAAATTAATTATGTACTTACCAGTAATGGGTGGACTTAAAAACGTTGTGAATGGTAACGCCAAATAAATAATAGCAATTTCCTCAACTGTCAAGCCAATCGATTGCATGTGTATAGTCAGATATGGTAATAGAGATGAGGTAGCTGTAATATATATATATGTATATGTAACAATGTAAAATATTCATAACAAGCAACAGATTAATGTTAAATAAATATTTATGTGTTCTTATCGGTGCAGTTATCATAAGGGCATTCATTCATAAAGGAAAACTTGGTTTCATATTCATATGCAGATCAATAAAGAAGTGCGTTTGCATTGTCTAATAAAGTAAAAAGTAAGTATGTCACCATTTGAATGGACTTTCCAACGAGGAAGATCAATTGGGGTTTTTAGAGACCAACAACAAGTATTACTGCAGACAATTAAATAAAAAGCTATCTCAACATTTTTATTCGAAATACAAATTAATAAACGCTGAAGGAATTTCGATTTTTCTGTTGTCAACAACAGCAATGCCGTTGAAAGTTATCAGCCATTTTGGACTGCTTGCTCTTTCATTCTCATTATTTGTATAGATAGGAATCCTGTTGAACTGTCACAACGTATCAAAAAGTTACAAAGCAAAAGCAATGAATTTTTTGGCAAACAGAATTTAGAGCTCAATAAGGATAAATTCATCAATGGCTTTTCTAAAAGCAAACAATCATTGAAAAAAATCATAAAACAAAAAATGTAAAATAAATATGCTTTTGACCTAAATACGATAGATAAATATTTGGAAAAAATAACGTCCAGGTTATGGTAAATTTCTTTAGTTCAAGTCAATCGTGTTAAAGGGAGAGCTAAAAAAACATGCGTCTAATAAGTGAACGGACAATTATAAAAGTTGGGTTACAAAATTCCGTTCTGGAAATACGACCAGAAAGGGCGAATCTCCGCTGAATGTCCTTTCGCCACTGACGATAACTTTCTGAAGTCAATATTGCAGCAAAACTCAGGTCAATTAATAAGATACACACATATATACATATAGGAGATATATAGAGCAAGATTGAATAAATCGCAATCAACGGTTTGCTGTCATTCGAAGAAATTAGAGAAGATCAGCAAGTTGAAAAGGAAAAACAGAATTCGTTTTAGACGGGACCTAATAGTATGCCATTTGTCAGACTATTTCGGCTAACTTTGTGCTTACTGTGATTGATTTGGTCACTCGTTTTGATCTATTTCCTTTAGACACTAACTGGCAGACATCTTACAGTTAAATTTAAATATCAGTTAGAATATAGCTAAATTTCATGAATAGATTTTCTGTTTGAAAGTTAAATTCATTTAATTTAACTATATATTAATAAATAGATCAGGTTAAAGTTATATTTACGCCTAGAGAGTAAAACTTCGGTTGTTATCAAAGGTAATGACAAATATATTCTGCAAAAAAAACGTAAATTTAACTATTCGGAAATACCATAAATATACAGTCAACAAGCAAAAGCTATAAAGTAAATAAGATAAATATTTAGGTAGGAATGTACACCAACAAATTGACCTGCCTTAGACCCCAAATAATTCCGATTTCATATAAGAAATACGAAGTGTGTAAGTTGAGTACTTTTTATAAAAAACTGCACATTTCTTTTTTAAAACTTGGCGTGTTCCTGAATCTGTTAGAGCCTTTTGAGTTCTTTGCATTAACGTAATATGAACTCTCCTTCCTCTTAACACTTCATATAGAACGAGTCCACACAAATTTTCAAAAAAAAATTTATCAAAATGTCCTAGCATTCCAAGGATTAGTTTATTAATTACAGTTGCGCTACTTATTTTATATACATTTTTTTTTCTTTTTTCTTCATTGCACGTAATACGAAAGCGTCTCATAAGCAAAGAGAAGCGTGAAGTACTTACTTCCTTAGATCGAAAATATGGTTTATAACGTTTCATAAAAAAACTCTTACTATACACAAACGCTTAGCTTATCTGCGCTACCTCCGAAAAGTTACTAACCAAAATTTACATGGTATTATCACCCCCGATGATCGATAGTGTGAGAAGTAAAGTTCGACCTTTGACCGCCAAGTACTATTGTGCTATACTGGATTAGCCTTTGTAATGTAAGCGAAGTGAAAACTTAGCATGCGTTGCTAAGTAGAGCGTTCATAGAATTTTCAGGAAGAAAGATATCAAAATGCAAACCATATTTTCGAACATATAAAACGGGAAGCTCTTCCTTAGATATCCTTTTGAGATTCCATGTTTCAATTTTGATATTGCCATCTTCTCACTACATATTATTTCGTGGTAATAATTTTTACCTAATAACCTAGTCATGAGCACTAAAGTCTAGCTCGCTGTTACGCAGAAAAAATCCCTTTGGCGATCAGTTGTTTTATAAGTCAGCCCATTGCATGACCTTTATTGAAATGTATTTATCTGAACATTTTACCTATATATATTCTCTGATCGGCGATGAAATTTCATGAGTGAAAACGTACTTTTTCGGAGTAGTCTAATAGGTGTTAGTTTTCGCTCCATCAAATTGTATTTAATTCGAATTTTGCTATATCCAGTAAGTTTTGTTATGAATCCCTTTATAATTTCCTTTTTTTTTTTTTGTTTTAATAACTTACCACCTGTGTGCAAACAAGCCATTGCAGTCAGGTTATATCTTTGCTTACTTTTAATGTGACCTTAATTAACGTGTATAGAGTTAACATTAATATACAATAAGCGTGCTGGAGCTTAAAGAAATTTATTACGTACACTACATGAAGGATTTGTAGTCGAAGTTACGCAGAGAGCGTATGCATATAAAACGTTTCATAAATAATTCACTTAAATGCGTACCTATTGCATATATATATATATATATATATATATGTAATATGTATATATATGTGTGTAGTTTTAAATAAATACAGAATAATTTCCCGCTATCACGTAGGTGCGAGCATTTAAGCAAAAATCCAACTTGAGCACTTCACTTTTAACGCTTTTTACTCTGGTTCTTTACATCTCTTGTATATTCGCTTCACTTCACTTGGCTTTCCTTCCGCTCTCTCTGTCGCTTTCTCTGTCTCCCCCACAATTAATGGTATAATTCTCTTGTCACAAATATACAACTCCCATCCCTCATAGTATCATTCACTTGCAGACATACGTCGTAAACGAAGTAAGCAAAAATATATTTTACACCTTTGAGGTAAATTATAATAAAACATAAATTCTTCCTTTTCTTCGTAATCTACGTAGTATTCAAGTTTCAAATGGGAGAAAGAAAAAAAAACACAAATTTTTTAACAAAAAGTATTCTTTTTTAGAAGAATGGAAAGAATAGAAAGAAAGCTTAAGCGTTCTCACACTGGAAGACGTTTAAGTTTTCACTTCTCAAAATCCAAAAAGGATTTCTATGCAAATAAAACAAATCCAAGGGAATATGCTGTGGAAATGCATATGAAATCTCGTTTGTAACAGATTTGTATAAAATTTTGTACAAAACTGCTTTACCCTTAAGGTCTCGATTCTGTATAGCAAAAATAAATTTTAGAATATTTGTTGAAACTATAAATCAAACTTTAAATTATTTTTCTTTATATACATATTTATGTTTACATTATACATAGTTTGATGACTATCACAGGTATATATGATTTAGTAAATGAACTTATATGTAAAAGGAAATCACAATATTTTTATAACCTATACGTCCTGATATGCATGCATTTAAATTTTTTCTTTATTTATAGATAAAAGATATTATTATAGTATGTGAGAGCAATTCATAACATTATATGAGAGTGTCATTAAACCTTTTGTTCTTCTTTTATCCTTTATAGAAATTACTTATTATACCCAGAGACAAGGGCTAAATTCACTTTGTCAAAACATTCACAATGCCCAGAGAGAAGCTATAGAGTCCACATAATAGATATAGATTCTTGACTAGCATAAAATTCCGAATCGATTTAAGTGTGTCCATCTGTCCGTTTGTGTAATCTCTGTTGTAAGCATTCCCGTGACCGCAAAGATGAAGTTACCGTCGTCAAGTTTAGCAAAAACATTGGAAGTTCTTGCACGCTGGTTGGTATTAAAAATGAGGCAAACTCATCTACAGTATCGCGTAAACAGGGAACATCTCCGTTGTTCAGAAGGTATAAAATATTTCCTTGCTCAATACTACACCAGATAAATTTACAAAAATTCGGACGTGTATTCTATGGGCAATGACGAAGCACTTGTATGGTGCCAATGAAAAAAGGATTTCGCTTATCTAATATTGTAGTGTAATTAAAATATAAAGAACCCCCGTAAAGTACATAAATTCTTGGCCATTTTAAATTAAAATTTCGAATGCACTTAAGAAGGTCCATCTGTTCGCTTGTCCATCCGTCCATCTGCGCAACTGTGTAATATATGTGTGATAACCATTCACTTGCTCGCAAAAATGAAGATACCGCCTAGAAGTTTGCAAAAGTATTTGAAAATGGCCCAAACCGGTCAAAGGGCCGAGCAATGGAACACCTTTGCTATCCGTTTTTTTTGCTTGTCATTCAAAAAATGCAACACATATGTCATACAATATTCCACTTTTATTTTGAAAATAGAAAAAATAAGTCCGGCCCAGCCGATATTACATAGTATGAATATTTAGTTCTTTTTCTTTTCCCTAATCTTGTTTAGGATAACGATCAGAGGTATGAAAAATTCGGTCCCAACTAAACATCATTTTCTTACATTTTTTATTTTCGTTCAATTGTAAACAGCATATCGCCCTAAGCCTCTTGCGCTACAGGATATATTAAGTTTGTTTAAATTCTATGTAACACACGAAAGTATTTATGTAATAATTTTTAGGATCGACTTAAGCTTGTCCATCTGTTTGTTCTTTTGACCTTTTGACGTCTAGCTATTTAATTTTTTGTTCAGGCTGACATAGTTTTGATCAAGGACGAAGTCAACCAACTTTACGACCGTTCTTCACATAATATCCTATTTTGTAAAGGCCGTTATATGAGAAAAATTTGCATTTTTCAAAATTTCTTAACAAAAATCACTGAATAATAGCATTATGATGAGAAAAGCTTAGATCAAATAGGCCAATTTTTTAAACCCCCTGCCAGATAATGAAATACACAATAACGAAAACTTTTCACGATGAAAATTGAAAAAGTCTTTGGTTGGATTTCACTCCATACAGTAAATCCCACGAATTGTCAAGCAACAAAGTCTTATTTTTAGTACTTGGTAACGAAACGCGGTGAAGAATGTTAAGAGCTTTGACAAGAAAATTAACTTTATTAAAAATGGGCCACGTCAGCTCGTGTTTTGAACCACACTGGTTCACTATTTAGTCTTTTTCATGCAAAATATACCTTTATGCGGGAACAAGACGTAATTTTTCACATTTTATCTTGAAAATAAATAAAAAAATTGCATTAGACGAAGTAATACTGGGTCTTCTTCGACTAGAATATTTTCACTTGTTCACAACGTATCCCCTTGTTCTTGGAAAAACCAATTAAGTTAACGGCTTCCTGCCCAGCTCCCGGCCCGAAGTCAAACATGCTAAAATGACATAACAATAAATGGCAATTTTTTACGTTTACTTAGATTAAGAAACATGAGATTTATTCTTAGGCTTCTAAATTTTGCCTTCGATGATCTCTTCTTGGGTCAAATGAAAGAGATAGCTCCAAATCGCCAGCATACATTAAAAGACATGAGCATTAAACAACCAGTGGCAGATCATTTATGAATAGAATCAAGAGTAGGGAGCCAAGGTGGCAACACTATCCGATTCCAGACTAACCTATTGCTTCTTCGGATAAGGTGTCATTAAAAGGAAAACTTTGTACGCCGCATTCTAGATAGTCGGAAAACCATTTAACCAAGATATCCGGAAGAACATATACAGTGAGTTTACAAACATAAAGACATCTTTTTATCAGACAGTCTTACGGAAGTCAATGTGAATAAAGTCAGTTTGTTGACCTTTGAACAACCCTTGGAAGATGCAACGTTGTCCTTCGACAGTTAGATGGCATTTGACCATAATTTTTCTCAAAGCATTTACAAAAGGAATTTCATTTTGTTATACAGGATAGGTCCCCTGTTGTGGACAATGTATTTCAAAGTGTTTAGCGTTGTCAGCGTTATTACAGAACATGACCATGTCTACCGTTTTCATGTCTAAGACCGAATCAAGAAAATTTTTGCATATGCATTACAATTATAGATGATTTAAAATTGATTGATAGTGCACCGCGTGACATCAATATGAACTATAATAAATAAGTTACATTTAGACGCGACATGACGTGGTGAGTATTTAAAATATAAAAAAGCCAGCTTACATTACTTTTATAAGAAAATATCAATTATTATTAAATTTTTAAATTATTAATAAGTCTTATAAAAAAAAAAAAAAAAGTAAATAAATAAATAAATAAAACTTCAACTAGTGGTAAAGAAAATACATTAAAGTAAGCTCGGCATAAACAAACAGAGACTCGTTCGAGAAGCATCCAATAAATATGATAATGTATGCAGGCATTGTTGCTGTTGCTCTTTATGCACATAATCTATACTCGCGCATACCTACATAAGTGAATAAGTATGAATATGTGCAATTACAAAAGCACATACATCTACAAAATTTGCATGGTTGTGACCATTAAAATATCAACATCATATTGCACTGCAACAACAATAATAAAAATGAGTGAGTGGCGTTCGAATAATAACAACAAGTAGGAAAATTGTATGCGCTTTAGAGATAATCGTGAACACCCAACAGGTTAGGTAAACACTGTTTCGTAGACGGCAACAACAAACTCGGAAAATTATACTCCTACGGCTACGCAAGGTTCATCTGGATGCTCAAGTTGACTAAATTAATCTTGCGAGAAATGTTTGGATTAAAATGCATTAAAAGTTTTGTCGAATTATGTCATAACGAAAATCCTTTTATCTATGAAGTGACTTTAAATTCTAAAATAAATAGGGAAACATTTCTAACAAATGGACAAAACAGTTGAAAAACTGTCAATTCAGATTAAGTTTAGAAATTCTACGAAGATACATTTTTTATATTCTACTGTATAATATTAATAGTGAAAATATATTAAAATTGTATGGAAAAACTGGAAAAAATATATTATATTAAAACTTCATTTTCGAAGCTTAGAAACTTGGCATCCTTTATACGTAAGTAGAAAAACTAGAAATCATATGCTTTGCAACCTCAGGCATGGATGATATTCCTACCAGTAAAAATATATGACTTTTTGTGGTCAGCGAATTGAAATGGATTTACTTTGTGACATCTCATCTAGATCCCCAGTTGGAATCTTGATTTGGATATGAGAAATACAAGCACAAATATATAGCTTTCATTATACCCTCAAAAATATTTACATCCCTTATTCACCTATTATATAGGAGATTTGGGAATTGCAGCGACGATCACTAGAGTTGAATGAGTTGTTAACCTCAAAGCAGCCTCGATGAAAAGAAAATTATGATAATATTTATATTTTTCATGTATTTATTTATTATCCTGAATAGCAGAGTAGGCAAGCGATCTCATCCAGCAAATCAATGGTCATGGGTTCAAATCTTAAGTGCGGTTGTGTGTTATAGCAACCTTATATGCTAGTGCTTTAAAACATGAGTAAATTATTTGTATTAATAATAATAAAAAAAAGGACTGGAATGTAACCTCTTATTAAGACTGAAGGCTTATCGTATATCTCTAAAATTAAAATCCAATGAAAATAAGCTGCAATCACTTTCAAGCAATAATGCTCGGAACTTGACATGCTCGGAACTTATTAAAAATTCAACTAAGCGACTCAATCGAATGGGAGACCCCATGTGTGATTCCTATGCATTATTTATACCCAATATATGTATTAAGTATAAAGTGGTCAGTATGCACTCAAATTAAACAAATAAAAACATTATAACGAACCACGGCCCACCGTTAAATGCCCTACTCTACTTCGCTTAATACTACGCTGCGAACTTATTAAAAATTCAACTAAGCTAATCGAGTGGGAGACCCCATGTGTGATTCTATGCATTATTTATACTCAGTATAAGCATATGTATAATGCGCGGTGAGTATACACTCAAATTAAACAAGTGAAAACATCATAACGGACCATGACCCACCCTTCAATGCCCTACATTACTTCGCTTAATACAGTCGCCCATATAATGACTTTTCAAAATAAGGCTTTATATGGGAAGTGGACGAGAAAATGGTCCGATCTGAACCATTTTCAATAGCGTTCGTTCTTGGACCAAAACACTTCACTGTACGAAATATCATGGAAATAACTCAATAAATCCGCAAATCCCGTATAGGGGGAACGCAAGCACACAAGACGGAGAGGCGGACAGATGAACTTAAATGAATTCAAAAAGCGATTCTGAATCAATCGGTTTAACAGAACGTAAGTCTTTCAGGCTGTTGTAGACATCAGAACAAACTTAATATGTAGTCGTGCCGCAAGTAGTATAGCGTATATAAATTTTTGAAATATTACTCTCATCTGAATGCAATACCTTCATATTGTAGCAAACATCGATCAGAAATTGTGTAAACATTTTAAACGACCTTAATTTATATATATAAGTAACAAAGTTACTTGCGAGTTATACTCTGCAGTTATTCAAAACTTGGTATGTGATTTATCGCGCCACCAATTATTCGATTTGCTTTTCTTTTACAGCCTTCTTCCTTTTATAAAAAATACTATATTTCTAGAACATACGATAAAATTCTGAAAAACACAATTTTAACATGTGTATCCATCCATGTATATAAAGCTTCTTGGCAGACAATCGGAGATAATCGGTCGATTTAAATACTCACTCATTAAAATTGCAAGTAAAAGAACCTGTAAAGGCACTCCCTCGAAAGACGAGTACACCTTTCTTTTTATATGCATAAATGTAAAGAGCTTCTCAGAGGTTTGACAAAGCAATGATCACTCAATTTATCCGATCGATCCACAAAGTTTGCAATTATATATATTTTATATAAAATCTTATTATTATTATTATTATAACTGATTTAGCCAGAGAAAAAATTTTCAGACTAAAGTCTTAAAGCACTAGCACTAGCACTAGCATTTGAAGCTATTTGCTTTATTGTAAACTCTAGCGCACTTGAGATTAGAACTCACGATCATCGCGTTGTTAATCGAGATCCTTAGCTTACTCGATCGCTCAGGCGGATATATATAAAACATACTTTATGCTCGAAGACTAATATAAGTTGTTCACTTCATTTACTTGGCGGAGCTCCTTCAGGTCGGCTTCCAGAGATTTTCGGAGATACTTGATTTCTTAATTGCAAATTTTATCGCCGCGAAAATATCGCCAAAAAACGAAAAATTACTAATATAAGTATGCAAGCAAGGTTTTAACGGATATTTTTAAATGCTACAAGTTCCATAAAGAATTTAATACTTTCCCGAACTTTAGATGTTGGGGCAGGCAAACAAATGAAAGCAAAAAAGAAAATAAATAAGTAATAATTTTAAAAGAAATAAAAAAAGCAAATAACAATAATCATCATCACACGCTTCGAGAAAAAGGCAAAGAATGGGAAATGAATTATATGCATATATGCATGGGTGCATGCATATGCACCTCTCTCTCTTTCTCTCTCTCTTCGCAGCAACAATATTCAATTTTGTTTTTTTTTTGTTTTTTTTTTTATAGAAATATACATTTATTATACCTCGGGGAGAGCCTTGACCAACATACATGTTGTTTTTGTGGTATCAAGCAACAACAATATAATGTGTAAGCGTAACAGCGAAATTATATTGCATTTAGTTGCGTATATTGACTGTGCATGTATGAGAGTGTGTGCATGTGTGTGTGTGTGTGTGTTCGAGTATGAGCTTTGTATGAATATATCATTTTTTGTTTTTTTTTTCCTTTTTTATTTTTTTTTTTTGCATATGTAGTCAGGCGTGATTGTATAAAACTTGAAAAATTGGTTGTTATTATTATATATTTCTCATTCACACAGTCGCTTATACGCAGACACTCACTTTTGTATTGTTATTCATGTATTCCGTTGTTGGATTTGTATTTATTTATAACTTTATAATACACTGCATGTATTTATGCATATGCAGTCTCACAGGCATTTTGAAGTGTGTGTATATATGTGAATGTGCGTGTGCTTGCAAAGTCATCGCACAACTGATGTCGCTAATTAACAGTAAAAACAAAAAAAAGAAAAACAAAATGCCCGATATTAAATGCGAAATACAATTAATTTATGCCACATAATGTCACGTAAACAAAACATCGGAAACGGAAATTAAAATTCACATACATATGCGCATATAGAGAGAGAGAGAGAGAGAGAGAGAGAGAGAGAGAGAGAGAGAGAGAGAAGTGAATTCCCAAAACATTATTGATGCACGTATATAGATAACCGCGAGCGTACACACGTACACACACGCGCACACACACACACACACACACACATACATAAATAATTAACAGCACGTTCTTTCTCACTCAGACATATGGGAATTGAAGTGCATATTTTTACTATCGATTGGTAAAATATGTAGAAATAAAGTTTTTAATTAATTAAATTAATACATTGGCGGCATGTTGAGTGTTTTTTTTTTATGCCCCCCTGCGGAGTTGGTATAATTGGACTTGAGGAAAAATCCTGGAATGTTTTTAACAGCAACTTAAGCAATGTGTTCAATTTTTAAGTGAGAAAGTCAACCTCTAAGGCATTTTATAATTGATAATAAAGAGGGTTATAAAAAGTAAGGTCAAGCTTATAAAAAGTAAGGTTATGTTTATATGGCAATAAAAGAAATATAATCAATAGTGAACTTCTTTCACTTTAGATTTTTACAAGCTACTCACCATCAGTTATGGCTAAAGAAAGAAGGCGCAGAAGGTCAACCCGTGTACGATTTCATTGAATAACCTAAAGCTTTAGTATGTCCAATATCGTGCTTTTCATGATGTAGTTTTACAAGAATTCGAGGGATAATGCGACTGTAAGACTGAAGAAATTATATCAATAATATCATTATATCATACGGTACCGCCATACGTAAGAAGGAATCACAGGCAGAAAATAATGCAATTTCAAGAATTTATTTACTCATAATAATAACATTTTTGCCTACAAAAGGTCAATACTTTCCAGCCGATCTTTGATACATTCTTATTTGCATTTGTATAGAAAAGTAATAAAAATTGTAAAAAATATGTTTAATCAATAATTGAAATTTTTTTTATGAACACAGATGGTGACAGTGCTTGCACTTGTATTTTGTTCTCGTAGGTATTTCATGCTCTAAGGTATGCTAATGTTATCGTTCAACATATGCATATATTTATAAGCGTTTTAATTTGATATTCTACTGAAGTTCAACCATTTGTTTCATCATCTGTCTCTCCATCCACTTGGTAATACCTTTATGTCTGCGTAAACTTAAGAGGGATAGCTCCTTGATATCCATGTCCATGTTAAGAAGAGAGAAAATCTATTCAAAAATCACATAACAAAATTCTTCCCTCTATTTGTGAAAGACGGAATCGTTAAGTGTGTGACTTGATCTTATCAGCAATCCAACAGTTATTCTCTATTTAAACACAACGCTACTACTAGCTGTTAATAAACATAATCTTTAAGAGACAAGTTTATAAACTTTATAAAAGTAACTTAAAGAGAACCATATATACATTTGCCTATTGTCTCCTATCATTATGTCATCACAAGCCAATCTACTCTACATGTTAGGTCCGGATTATATAAACGACTCTTTTTTAACAAAAAATAAGCGACAATAAGGAAAGTATTTCGAAGAATTCGACCAAAGCCAACTTTAGTCTCTTTCGCATTTTTTCGTTGAATGTCAGCACTCACCGATTTTGGTGTATACGCAAATTAATAAATTGACATTCACTTAAGCACCGGCACATGCATAAAATAATTCTTTAATAAAAAATGTGTTTTTATGGTCACACGTACAAATCTACATGCAAACATAAGTGCATTAGGTGGATGAAAATATCGGTAACACAAAATCCGTACATCAATATTTAAAACCATCTTTCGGATTATTTGGCAATAAAATTGTATGTACTTGATGTGCAAACAGTTACTTATTCCAGCTTCGTGGACGAATTTTGCAATATGAGATAACGGATTAGAAAATCACTTCAGAATGTGTTTTTGAATATTGCGGCTGTTCTGCTTTTAATGATGGATACAATTGCGTCATTTGTTATTCAAAGATTTCACAAGCGATGGTTTCGTTGAATTAGAGAAACATTTAAAACAGCACATCCATGTGCAAGGTTTAAAAAATACAATTGTTTTTACAGTTGACTTTAAAGGTTCCCCTGACCAATGTGCAAGGTTTTTTGTGCTCCTTACACGTCATGATTTAGGATCAGTGGGACCATTTATGCTTTTGTGCAAAACCCAAAGGAAGGGAAAACGGAATACCGAACTACTAGTAAACATACAAACATTTGTAAAAATTTCATGATTTTGAGTTAGCTATTAAATCAGTGTACATCGAAAGAATTATCAAACCTACCGAACTGGAGCGATTACCGTGGCTGCAATTTATAAGAGTTGTTGAATTTAAAAATAGTTCCATGACATGTTTACTGAGTGTTGTACTACTAACTTTGCTATTCAGCTCATACGTGATTGGGATAAATGGAAGTTGTAACTACTCCTAAGAACCATCCATGCTAGCAGATTAGCAAGGTGCGAAAAATATAGTTGACGAGATTTGCTATGAAATATTGTCTTGAAAGCAATTGAGTGAATGATGGATGTAATAACAGAGTATAAACAAATGATATAATAAAGAAAACAAGCAACAAAGTAACGCCAAAGGCACTATTGCTTTTTATATTAAGCTTACTTGTTACACATCAATCAAATTTTGATTAGAAACGAGATTTTGAAGATTATGATGGCATAAATTTTGACTATGCCAACGTACAATATCCCTATTACGTTATCGGATATATTATTACGAAAATCAGACATGTGGTAAAATAAGCCTGCATGAAAACCCTATGTACAAAACAGAATTCTTTTAAACAAAGATTTGCTATAGCTTATCTAACACTTTCATAGCGTAATGACGCTTTATGCAACTGACGATTAACAAAGAGATCAGCAACAAATCTCGGCGAATTCACAAGAAAAAAGGCCGCTTTTATACCCTATCACTTTTGGTACAGGGTACATTAAGTTAGTGCGGACGTACGTAATACCCAGAAGGTCTTACAACAATTCTGAGAGCCTGTCTGTCCATCTGTCTGTTTGTCTGTCTGTCTGATGTCTGTCCATGTAATTTTATGTTCAAGGTGCAGGCACCAATTTTTGAGATATTTTGATGAAGTTTGGTGCACAGATAACGCCCTATCCTGAAAAGTCGTTATATGGAAAATGCTCGCAATTTTCAAAATTTCTCGGCAAAAGTAGCAAAGTAGTAGTACTTTGGCATCCGAAATGGGTGTAAAAACTTTAAACCGGCCGCGGAAATTTTTGCAACCCTTCCTTATGAAACCGTTACTATGGACTCTGAATCTTTATAAGCTGCAAAGATCGAATTTCCAAAATTTCATGGTGAAAATTGGATCACAATAGTAAATTGACACGGACATCGACTTTCCCGATTTTGGACCACGTATGGATTTGTGGGTTTTTGCTCGTTACTCGGAAATTATTAAAGTTAAAAATTTTCCACATTTATGTGACGAAACACTCCGCTCTTTACGTGCAAAAATGAAAAACATCACCGATGCTTACACAAAGCTACAAGTGATTAAAGTTTTTTCACTTTTTTTACGTAGCGCATGAATGAATGAATGAACGATAGAATGTTTAAAACTGCATTCCTCAACTGAAGATATAATATATTATCTGCCTAAAAATGGGTGAATTCCAAAATGAATATGGTGGACAGCACGATTCATTGTATCTTAATAATACCAGCGATGCGGGTATCAAATAAGAGAACTAGGAAAGTAGAATGCGAAAAGCATAGTGGTGGGTACGCAGGATTCGGCAGCCACCAAATATAATTTTCTTATTTATTTTGATTGCATTTGAATCCCGATAGCGTCTCTACAGAAAAAATACTACGATTACTTACAGTTAAAGGAAGCTTGCTTTTAATGTAAATTGCAATCTACCCAGTGCCACAGGCAAAGCTATTTCTCCTTCATTACTTCCCTATTTACTTGGAATATTCATTCATAGGTTTTGTAATAAATGCGGCATTCATGACATATGTAGTGGTTTTTTTTCATCTCACTCTATACAGACTTCGAATAAACAATTCAACAACAACGATATAGAAGTCATGTGGAATAGAATTTTTTATTTGGCTTCACTTTCGTAAAACATACAAACAAACACAGATTTTCTTCTTTACGATTAGCATGTAATTGCTTTCATACCTAAAGCAAAAACTAGGCATAAATTGCACAACTAGAATGCAGTCAATTCTATATAAAATTGAATTTGTATCGCAAATTGTGTGTGAAGTGCGAGAACAAACAAAGTCTTTATTGCGGCACTAGCATGACGAAATATGTAATGGATTCAATTACTGGGTTCCACGAATTGGAAAGAGACCCTCGATGGATTGATTGACCCTGCACTTAGAAAAGAAAAAACACTGAAGTTATATAGTTTTCTAGGTATTGTTCTCCAAATTAAGCGATATTAGTTATGAATTTTCATCCTAATATCTTCAATGCTTTCGGCGTTATATTAATTTCATTAAGGGGGAAAGCTACTATAGCAACTTTTGAGAAGATTTTTAAATGGTAGGGAAAGTAATGGACTAATAATAATAATCATGACGCTTTTCTGGCATTCTATATAGAATTCGGATAAAGGAAACAACAAAAACCATTTAGAATTCCCAAAGAGTTGGCTTTTCTAGGTTGACTTTACTTAGCCAAAACATATGAATTCTTTTATATCAAAACAACACATGGTAAAATTAATGGAAAGTAAATCCTAACTTTGCTAATAAATTTTTGATATAAATATTTATTGTTTTTTCTTTCTTTCCATCGAAATATTTGTTTAGTAAGTCAGTTTGTTTTCTATCTTGGTTTTGTCTATAAGTTTCCTTTTTTCCTTCGCTTTCTCGTGTACTGAGTTTCTGTCGTATTTCAGTTCTCAAAGTGTCAAATCAATTCTTCCAAACAACAAATGCGTAATTTCCTCTCTGGCAATCATACCAAGTCCAACGTCTTAAATACACTTTATACACTGTACTCTTTTCACTCTGGGCTTTGAGAGCCGTTTGAGAGCCTTTCCGCCAGCTGTAACAATAATGGTCAAATTTTTGACCATTTAATACTTTGCCATGTCAGCAGTCATCTTTTCATATCGTTTTTGCGATATGTTCCCTAAAACATTGCAGTCTACATATTATTCTTCATATTGATCGCAATTAGTTCTTTGAACTGAGGATAGTGGTCAGTACTCTGCATTGTTAATCACATATACTTGTTTGTTCCATTGCTTTCGTAAAAAGCTTGCTTTTATAAAAAGCTTGCTTTTATAAAAAGCTACGCATGTTCTAAAGCTTTGTGGAGGATATCACTCAATATAAAAGATTTGCACCGATTGTAAAAATTTTTTTGAAAATTCTTTTACACGAGTGCGATAGCTAAGTTTACATGTAGATAATTATGGAAAAAGTTCTTATTCGGTAAACTTGTCTTATATTTAAGGAGAGATAAAATTTACCTTATAACACTCAAATGACTTCAAAATAAATAAATATATATTTATGTAAATAAATAAATATACATTTATGTAATTTTCCAAAAGATAATCTCAGATACTTCATCATGCACCGGACTGACTAATTTATAATAATTAAATAACAATAAACTTAAGCAAACCACAACTAAATCAAGTGACGCATTTTTTACAAATTTCTTAACTGTCACTAAAAGCTGAGAGTACACTTGTTTTGGGATATCGTTTAAGACATTTAAGAAAGCATAAGAAACATAACCAGAACTTAGGATCATTTTTAGATCCTAAGAGGATTGTAGCCCATATATCCATATGTCTTGTGCCGATTCAATGATCTTATCCGCAGAATTTAAGATAAAATTCCGAAAATTAGCGCATCTACTATTGTTGCGAATATACTAGTAATTGCCTATAAAGGCCGTAATACATCGACATCGACTTATAGTTGACCTCTGAGCCATACAAAATATGATTCTAATCAATGGCTGATCCGCGCCAAGAATTGCCTAGACTTACTACAAGACAAGTATAATTATTATCCACGATTACCCCTAAGGCAAGAAGTGCAGTTGTTTTACGCGTTTCTTTATCTCGCAGACATATTTTTATTTATTAAATATATTTCTACTAATATTTATTTTGCTTCAAATAATTTATAAAAATGAATCTACGTGCAAAAGATAAGAGATGAGAAATTTATAAATAAAAAAAAAAAAAGAAAAAAAAGAAAAGAAAACAAAAATATTTAAATAAATCATAAATATAATGAATTAAAGTAAATACTAAATATTTTTAGTAATTTAATACACAAATTATATATAAATTTAAATCACTTTAGTAAAGCTATAACCGCCATTAAGATGAAATGTCTGTAGATTGTAGATTATAATCTAACATTGAAAATTTTTGTCACAGCTACGAGTGAATACAAATCGTATTACAACGCTTCGCCTGCCATCATAGCTCTTCTAATATGTGTATTGTTATTCTTGTACATATGTATGTATGTATTATCATTATTCCCGTCGTTATTGTTGTTGTCGTTTTAATGTTGTTTGTTGCTTAATGTTTAAATCAAAGTAAAGTTTCTTTGCGTGATACATGGAAAATTAGATTCATATGTCGCTCCTTTGTTCCGTTCATATACACACGTTATGTGAGCAAGAGAAGCAATGAGTAATTCCCTGCCTTTTAGTGCACTTTATACGATAGTATATATATATATATATATATATATATATGTGTATATATGTATGCATTCATATTGCGTTGAAAAGTGAAATTTGTTTTGTTTTTTATTTATTTTTTTTTCTTTTTACTATTTGACAGTGACTCTGAATTTATTCTCATTAAATCTAATAAATCTGATATAAAATATTTAATGACCCAAATTACTGCTTAAATGTCCGCACCGCGATAGATGGCAGCTATTTATGCCGCAGAGAATTCGCTTATATGCTGTGAACAGAAAGTGCGAGGAATTAATTAACTAAAAATTCTTAAATAAAATAAACGTTTTCTTCCCCTTTTTTTTTCTTTTAGATATCAAAACCGCAATTGATGTCTTCAGCACATTTATAAGCTTTACACCACTAACACTTCGTTTACAGCAGTTCGATCGTAAGATCATTTGCAATTTCTCTTATCCTAGAGAGATGTCTTTTCCTTCATATTTTTGAATATAAATTGAGCTGCAAGACATTTTACCACGAATATGTCAAATTCTTTACTAACTACCTTAAGACTTAAATTCCGTTTTTTTATATTTAATGCTTAAAATTACATTTTCATCCAATTTTTCGAAATTATACCTCTTCCTCTTCGTGTTTATTTAGCTGTTTAGGCGGAATTAGATAACGGAAAGCGAGTAAGGAACGAAATGTTCGGTCACAAGCTGGGATGTCTGAGTCTGGGTCGCCTTTTTACTTCAGGCTTTGCATTGCTGAAGGTGTATGCGCAGAACTCTTTTCTTGCTCTTCCCTTTTCTTCTTCATATTTTTACTTTACTGAGACAGACGTCTTTGGAAATTTTGAATTTTGATACAATTAAAGTGCAACCGACTTTATTTCACGCTTTAATTCCAATTCTAATTTCTTTCTATTATAGGCTGAGTTGGCGTAATACGCATACAATTCGCATTTCTTGTTCAATTATTCGTTTACACACATCATCTGTGATTATTTTCCTGACAGCCCACACGGCTTCAAAAACCGTATTTCCAGCTTAAGAGGGAAAGAACTCATAGTCCTCGTAAAATTAATGTCAGAATTCGGAAACGTAAACGTTGAGTTTGTCGGTCATTGAGGACATGTGACTATTTAGGTCGGTCCATGCTTAGCGTACTTCAGCGGACATAAACGGATTAGCCGAAAAGTTGAACAGGAAGGCTGCAAACAGCGAGCACCATTTGCACGTAGCATCCCTTCGAAGATTGGCGTCACCGATCGTTGTTGTTATGACTTCGAATGCTGTAATTTTTCTAATTTCATGTGATACCTTAACACTATCTAAAATCACCGATAAATCTTCCAAGGTAAAACCTGCCAGAAGTCTGGTACCGAAAAGCACTTATGACCTCTTCGCACACCTCAACTTATAGTTGCTTAAGAAAAAAAAAATATCTTTCAGTTTGAGAAATTTCTGGTACTTTTCGATCATTTGTCATACTTAAGCTTAACCTTCCATCACGATAATGAATAAACCTATTTGGCATTGTTATCGTTCAACTGTCATAAAATCTGTGCTTGTATTTGCCTATCATCGTTTCTGTCACTTTGTATCACATTTCGTATTCTGAAGCGCAACTGACAACCACACTCTCCAATATCAATTGCACACTAAAACGCACAATGAAGTGTACAAAATGACGCAGCGTTCAAAAAGGAGCGAATTTAAGATAAATTGTTAATATATTATTTTGATATAATAATTATTTTATCTCTGTTCTGATGTCTTCTGATGCTGCAATCCAATAAAATGTATTAGTAAATAAATCAATCAATAAAAAATAAGCAAGAAAATTATATTCGGTCGTGACCGATTCTTTGATACCCATTCTAAAAAAGACAAAAAAAAGGAAAAGAACTAAATTTTCGTGCTTTATAACAGGGAGCGGGCGTGGCTGATTTTTCCCATTTTCAAAATAAAAGATTTTGCCCCATAGACGTGACCTTGGAAAAGTTTAAGTCACTCTATCTTCATTTTCGCTAACGGGAGAACGTTTACCACAATTTCTACACAGTTGCGCAGATAAACAGATGGACCGATGACGAACAGACGAACATATTTAGTTGCATTATAAATTTGAAACTGGCCAAGAATTTATAAACTTTATGGGTTTTTTGAGGCTTGTTTCTACGCCTTACAAAGGTATCGAAAAAAAACTATATTTTAGCACACTATAATATTGGGTAGGCGTGGCCAATTTTTCAATACATGTGCTACAGCATCGCCAATAGGATATGCGTTCAACAGTTTGTACTTTTCTCTGCTACAGTCTATGAAATATAAAATATTTTAAACGGCCGAGGTGCTCTCACTTTTATGTGGTGCTATCAGCGTAACCTTCGGCCCATTTGGTCCATTTTCAATACTGACCAAAACACCAAGAAGGACTTGAGATAGATTCAGCTTTCATCATAGCCATTATACTCGCCCGTCAGTCCGTCTGCCCGTCTCTCCATCTTGTTTCCTTGCATTCAACCTATAGGTCGTGATTTTTGAGACATTTTGACGCAATTTGCTACACCAGCATGTTTTGGCCCCAAGGACGAATGCTGTCTATTATATCGATAGATTCAAAGTCACTTTCTGAGTCGATTTAAGCCTCTCTGTCGGTCTTTTTATTAGTTTTGTAGATTAGTTTTGATCATATGTGTGCTTCACACCGAGAAAGTTGATATTTTTTATTAGTGAAATCCAATTTTGCTTAGCTAAGTAGAATTTTCATCGGACAACTTAAGTTATAGGTTAATGAAGGTACAGATAATTTATTTTCAAATGTTTTATAAATTTAAGGGCATTCAGTCTTTCGACTATTTTTTCTATTTTTATATGTAAGACTTAAAAATGCTAATGAGCAAGCACGAGTGAGGGCACCCTCTCTGCTTGCGTGCCTTCAGAACAAATAAAATAATTGAACTCTTATGCT
Source organism: Glossina austeni (assembly GCA_000688735.1). Classification (NCBI taxonomy): domain Eukaryota; kingdom Metazoa; phylum Arthropoda; class Insecta; order Diptera; family Glossinidae; genus Glossina; species Glossina austeni. The sequence continues at coordinate 387,199 of KK502517.1, forward strand.
TTAACCTTTAGCAGGGTGTGTTGAAAGCATTTTATAATTTTTGAAAAAAAATTTCCCATAAAAATCTGCAATCGGGTGATGTCGACTGTAAAATACCCTATAGTGCTTCGTTTAATAAATTTCTTCATTAATTGTTTTCATAAAATACCAAAAGTGTCTAAGTAAAGGCATTATTATTATGGGAGCTCTTTCATGGGAGGGGACGCAGAACGTGTACCGACATGGCACAAATTTAGCAAAATAATTTTCTTGTCAAAAATCTTCACCTATTTTCGTTGTTGCCATATAGAGACCTATTTTGGATGAAAACCCTTATGCTTGATGGATTGCCTGAACTAAATCTACGGGATGTAAATGTGGCAGAGTTCGTCAAATAACTACAATAGGCCAATGCTTGTTAAAAATTAGACTTTTTTGCCACGAAAAAGTTAATTTTGGTATGAGTGGTTTTATAAAAGCGGATTTAAACAAACTTATCCTGCTCATCGAGAAAATTTGAAAATTGAAAATCGTACGTGAAGTGCTCGTTAATACATTTTCTATATGATAGGTTTTTGGGTCAAAACACGACAATGCGTCGTGAAAATATCTCAAAAATGACCTCATCATACGGACGGAAAGATAAGCTTAAATCTATGCAGAAAATGATACCGAAGCGATGAGCATAATGAAACGTTGGTCTGCGTCATTTTCATCTTGTGGATATTACATGCATCCAAGCTTAACTTAATATGCCCGATCTATAGAATATAATAATACATCTGCGAGATGTTAACCTTCAATGTTATAGCATTCGATTGTTATCGCGATTGCAAAATTCTCCGCTCGACTGTAGAAAATCGCGTTAATTTTCCTCTTTATAGCAAATCGGAAATTATCAATTAAACCATATTTTACCTATAGTTGTTATCATTTTTCTTCAAGTTGTGTTGATTGTGTTTTGTTTTTATTTTTTCCAATTTTGCTTTTTCGCAAATTGTTGAAAATTTCTTTGCTCAGCGTGCGGCAATTAAGAGTTAACGACAAAATTGCTTGTTCTTGTATTCTTTATGATCATTGAGATGATGAATTTATGTATATTAAGAATCACGAGGGCGAGGAGCAGTCCTTCGAAAGGTGATTTTTATATTTATTTTAAAATGCATTAGTATGTGATCACAAAAATTTATTTTATTCATATTCGTATGCATTAAGACTTAAGATGAACTAAAACGCCTTGAAACTGTCTCGTTGTTTTTCATGCGCTTTCTCCGCTTTTTGCGAGCCGTTCTAATCTATTTAAAGAATCATTTCTAATTTACACGTTCACTAAGCGATTGTCAAGTGTGCATTTATGTAGAGAATGTACATAAGCTTTGTCTTAAAATCTTAAGTTTATTGTGCTGCATCTCACTTGACAGAGACTCACTTTTTCTTCACGGTCAATGCCAATTGGATTTGTATACATTTCACCATAAACATAAGCAAATCGGAAGAATTTTTTTTAGAAGAAATAGAAGAATTCGCTTCAGCCGACATTTCTTCGGAATTATCAGAGTTAATAATTACGACATTACCAAATACTTTCTACGAAAACTTTCAAAAATAGGTAAAACAATTTCGAAGGATTCAAAACCCTTTTGCTTATCGTACACTTTTTTTGTAGTTTTGCTTCAAAATCCAGTGTCAAAGTTTTAAAAAGCTACAAATTCTTGATGAAGTTCTGAATTACTTTAACCATATCCAATTAACCGAAGTTTGACGTTGGAAATGCGCGAAAAAAAGGAGAAAAAAACTGGAACTTGCCGAGAGCCACAGATTATGTTTGATAACACACATAAACTGACGGAAATTTGAATCTATGGAAAATGTCAATAAAGTAGGGAAAAATATTTACAAGAGCGATTTGATCATACGGATCGAAAATTCTCTTGATTTGGCAACTTACACATTCCTCATCCGCAAATTTCATTACAATTGTCATACTCATTCAACATATGACTAATCACTCAGCGAATGTCCCCTATTCGCGTAATAGGATGGCGTTTGGAAAGAAGTAAGAAAAGAGAAAGAAATATAGAAAGGATCACAGCCTAGTGGATGTATGTACGTATTGTGTCGATTGTTAGCGTCTGGACCTGGCGTGAAGCCTCAATCAGAACTCAATAGAATCATTGGCTATTAATTAGTAGTAGATTGGCTATTAATAGTGGACACCCCTCAGCGGTCATGTCTCACACATCGGCTAAACCTTTGATTCAATATACCAGCTTCCACCGAAGTTTGTTACAAGCTTTCCCCCGAAAAATCCGGCAAGCACTAATCACCAGATGTACAAGTACACGTGATATTGAGTGAGCGAGCAACCTGACCCCCGTGGATTCCATAGCTTTATCACATAATACTTTAAAATTATCGACACTACACGTGTCACTATGTTTATTATATTCACATTTGCGTTCTAATTATCGATACTTCCAGGGAAGCCAACATACTACTCTTCCCCTTGGATTTATTGTACAAGGAGAGGTAATCAAGCCAGTATACACCAGATACCTTATCGCTCTATGCTATCTTTAGCCCCCTCCATTTCCATTAAAGCTGACCAAGCGGTGAGACGACCCCTGACACTTTCAAACACTCTCCACAATATGTGGGAGTGTACATTCGATAAGCGTTATTCCTTTACCGACTAAAGACTCTTTATTTTTTTACTTTTGTAAATGGCAGCAGAACAAAACTAAGGCAAGTTTAAACAGAGATATTCTAGCATTCAGTAACTAGTTAAGTCAAAAAAAAAAAAAAAATAATGGCAAACTATGCAGAAGGGCTCCTAAGAGACTTAGTAATGGCAGTTAATAAGAAAATGAATTATCAACGTCATGGTAAACGAGGCAAGTACGTATAATTGCAAACGTCTACAACACTCACTGAATTCCAATGCTATGTATTATGGTATAGAAATCAAGTCAAGCAGGGCCCCTTTTAAATATTAGATCTCATTGATTTCATGTTTTTCGATCTTATTATGACATCTTAGAAAGCAAGCCACGGAGAGAAACTATTTGTCATGTGAGTCCAACACCTTAAAATCATTTGATCTTTCATGCCATGTAAATAAAGTTGACCCGCGAAAATGCAGCTTGTATTGACCAAAAGGGAATAAAGAAGAAAAGATTCGAATAATCAAACGAAAAAATTTTTATAACAAATCATACCGCGATGTGACCCTCAGGCACTTATAAGAACCATGGGAATAATCAAAAGGTTATTGGTTTCGTTTGTAGATCAAATTCATTCGCTATGTATAAACATAAAATACGCTATATATAAAAACAAAATTGTATACTCGATTGAGTTCTTCCTGTTCAAGATACGAGATTCCCTTCTGACTTGGAGTCTACGGGTCCCGTCCTAGTACAATAATAACCACTTTATGGAAAAGGTTAATTTTAATGTCATCACTAACTGCATGTTTACAAACATTTTTGCTTCAGTGTTAACTGTTAATTTAAAGTAAAGTATTCGCCTGAGTGGCCGAGTAGAATAAGGACATCCACTAACAACTCAATCTTCGTGGTTTCAAATCTCTAGGGCGGTAAAATCTTCGATAAAGCCGATAGCCTCAGATTCTAGTGGTTTAAGACTTTAATCTTCGAATTTACTTCTCTGGCTAAATTAAGTATAACGAAAATAATAAGAAAGTCACACAAACATTTTTGGAAATGAAATAAACAAACTATGAAAGTTCAAAGGTTAAATGAGTCTCAAGCTCACATCGTGGTCGGATTAGGGTTAAAGGCATTTAACTCTCTCCTGCGATAGCAGGAGAACTTGTATTGTCAGGTGTCAAAGTGTTAAAAAAAAGAGTAGAGAACGTAAGAGCTGATATCATATCGACCAAGACTGATCGAAACATTTGGTTAACTACCACAAATGCCCCGGACAAGTCCAGGGATAATTTAAAAAGCAAGATTTGGCTGGCAAGCCGACTAATATATCAGTAATATTCCTCCTCCTCCTCCTCCTCCTCCCCCTCCGTTTCCTCTGGCTAGTGGAGCAAGTGGAAAATTTTCTATTATGGCTTCAAGTTGAAGCACAACACCAACTATTTGACATTCTTCACGTTCACGAATTTCAATTCAGGCAATCTAAGCAAACTTACCGCCATACATAACAAACAAAGTTATTTTAAGCATAATCAAGTTTGGATTTATTCCCCGCCGTTGACAGTACTCGCCAAATCGTGTGAGTTCAATGCGCGGTGGCATATAGACGGTATCTGTAGCAACTTCTTCGCCACCCATTTTGGTTTAGGTTTCTTTTTTAATTTTTATTAAAATTATATATATATGTATGTAAGTCTTCTGATTGAGTGAGCTACAATTTTCTTCTTTTACACAGGTTTGTTTTGTTTTTCCTTTTTTTTTTTTTAAATAAACACAATAATTTCCTATAAAAAGTGTTATTACTGCACTATTACTATTCCCTCTGTTTGAAAATATGGTTTACATTTCATAATCAGCTTTGTTAAAAGAAGCAACATTTTAGTTTTATTTGTAAATAAATGGTTTCTAAAACAAGTAAGAATATGATAGTAGGCCACGAGCCACTATTAAATACCACACACCGCACTGTAGTTATACCTATGACGACTTTTCGAATAGAGCGCTGCACAGGAACCGGATGAAAACGTCTGTGTATCAAATTTCAGCAAGATAAAGAAATGGAACACAAGAAAACAGGATGGACAGGCGGACAGAGTGCCTTAGAATCACATCTGTGTGATTGTCTCCAGTCCTTCTTGATTTTACATACTTCCGGACAAAGTTAATACACCCTTGTATCGTAAGTCGTGTAGGATACTACGGTTAAACTGATATCTGTGAATCTAGTTTCGATGAGACTTAAATCGGGTTGAACAAAATGACGCTCACTTTTAATATAATCATTGCATATAATCATTAAAAGTTTATCTTATTCGAAGGAACTCAAGCAGTCAGTCAAGTCTCTCTTAAATTAAAGTTTTCTCTTTACTATTATGCTGTACTTCACTATATATACACCGTGACTGTTTTATAAATTAAATCACTGTGTAATCAATTAGAAACAAGAGAAGTATAAACCATATTTTGGGACAAAGGAAACACTATGAATTGTTACAAACTATTGAAACTGAGTACACGTAGTTAGGCAGATGACAAACGATAACACACTTGAAATTAAAGGAATGTTAGCGTTTGATTAAATTCAATTTATATACATAAGATAAACATTGTCAACGTCACCATTATTGCTAACATCGTGATCACCATCATCATCATCATCATCATCATCATCATCATCATCATCATCACTATTATTATTATTATTATCACCTCACAAAGATTTTATTCCCATTCACAAATATGCGATTATTTTTTTTGCTTTCTTTTTTTTTTAGAATTTTTCCTTTTCTTTTCGCTCTGCTTTATTATTAAAATTGCTTAAATGGATTTCTTTAACACTCAGTCAAATTTCTTTTCAATTGACTTTTCTTTATATTAAACTTTAATAAAATTTTAAACATTTCTTTTCGATTTTATTTCTAAAATTCTAGAAAAAAAAAAAAACAAAAACAAAAATTTAATCATTTTTATCATCCGCTTAAATATTTAATAAAAGTGTATCAATAAAACTCTACTTTTCTTTTTATACGGTATCTATAATTTCCATAATTTCACATTCTTGAGCAAAACACTACGCAGTCTGAACAACGACTAAAATTATTTTATCATTTATCCTAAAATTAAATGATGCTAAGCGATCGTCTTCGCTCTCCCCATAAAGCCAAACGTAATCTTAGCTCCGTGCTGCATTCTCTTCGAAGACTTTATCATGATGAAAAGGTATTCCAAAACAAGATAACATTTAATAATAATTTGTGCGCCGTGTTGGGCGAAATGGTTTGAAGAAAGAAGCATGTAGCTTGAAGAGACGACAGTAAAATGAAGATTTCGCTGAGGAAAAGATAATGTAGAAATATATATAACATAATATATAGAAAACATAACTTTGGTATCACGTGAAACGATGTTACACTTTAAGAAGTATATAACCCTGGCGATACAAATATGATAAACAAGATGGTCCAACGGGCCATAATAGAAATAGGCAACCGTGCATTTACTGAAAAGAAACCTTTAAAAGTGATATTTTAAATTCGAATTCAATATATTCGGTGAGATCCTATGTCAAAGCTTTTGCAGCCAAACGTTAACACATTGCCTTGAGAAATCACATGCAACATATTAAAACGAAGACATGCAACCGCGCTCTTATTAATAGCAACCTGAAAATTTTTGTACCAAATTTGATGAAATTGATGATTTTATGAGATGATTTTAAACATTAGAGTTTCAGTTGAATGCAGCACATATCACAACACAAAATGAAAACATGCAACCGTGCAAGTTGAAAAATTTTATACCAAATTTGATTTTGATACGATTACAAAGTGGTTTTTAGCTTTGGGGTTTCAATGGGACGAAGAACACAACACAATATTAAATGAAAACATGCAACCGTGTGGCTGTTACTGCAACAACTTGGAAAATTTTATATCAGGTTTGACTTTGATACGATTGCGAAATCTTTTTTAACTTTAGAGTTTCAATGGGATGAAGAACACACCACAATATTAAATGAAAACATGCAACCGTGTGGCTGTTACTACAATAACTTGGAAGCTTTTATACCAAATTTGAATTTGATACGATTACGAAATCTTTTTTAATTTTAAGGTTTCAATGGAATGCAGCACACATAGCAACATTAAATGAAAACATGCAACCGTGTGGCTGTTACCGCAACAACTTGGAAACTTTTATATCAGGTTTGATTTTAATACGCTGCGAAATGAATTCATAATTTCCATAGCCCAACATGCATTAGGTATGCATAGAATTAGGACGTTGCTGTAAAATTCATGATCCAATTCAATAATTGCCAGCAAAATATTATAATACTTCCATTATGCGCATTAAATTGATCCCCGGTGTTGTTTAACTTGACCTTGTTAAGCTCTTTTCTATATAATAATTAAATAGCTTTGACAGCAACGTATCAATTCTTTCTGATAGATTAAAAGAAATAAAAAAAAAAATGTCAATTGCAGCTCACTTTGTACCACCCCTTAGTACAATTCTCATTTCATCAGTGTCTGTTTGCGTCTCTAAATCATTTTTTTTTTGTTGTTGTCGTTGTTGTTTTTTTGCCGTTATGATATAAATTAATCCACTCTCAAAATGTGCAACGTCTATGTAAATCAAACGAACAACAAGATAACGGATAACGATATAGCGACCACTACTGAACTATTGCTAATTCGTGTACTTAGACTCCTACGTTAAATGGTGAAATAATAATGAAGAAGTAATTTCTTGGGAAGAATTGAAATATTTAGATATTCTTAAACAGAGTCAAGGATACAACGCGCAAGAAATTTAAAACTCAAAGCATGTCTAACAAATGCAACTGTTCTTATCATAACTGTTCTCTCATATATTAACACTTTATAAAATTATAAACACCTGCCGTTGCATTCTACTAAACGAAATCATAAAAAAAAAGTCATTATCTGCATGGAAAGCTACTCCTTTTGCATTGTTTGTCATCATACTGTCATCATTGGCTTTGAAGTTTACTAACATAATAATGCCTTTTTAAGCTGTAGTTGCTCTTGCGTATCAGTAGTCAGTATTGTTTTTCCTTACATTTCGTTATTTACGTTATTTATTTTGTGTGTCGCGTTGCAGTCTCTTGTTCATATGGTATGAATTTATCAGATTAAACATTTTGAAAATAAAAAAAAAGGAAGAGAGCTTTAAGTATTTGCAATAAAATAAGGTATTTATATATATATATATATATATTTACATACTTTATCAGATCTATCAGTCACTTGTCAAGTCACGGTCTTTTTTTCTTTTTTTTTTTTTTCTCTGTTTCTATCACTTTCGTCTATTTAATAAGTTTCCTGCTTTTTTATCTAAAAATTTCAAAATCGTTCACAAACAAATCAACCAAACAACAAAATTCAAGTTTATCAATCAACAACATTTTTATCTCAGTTACATACTGTAACGCAGTATGACTGGCAGAATGACAAGGCAGGCGAAATACAGATTTAAGAAGCTATTAAATATATAATATTTATAAAGTTGCCAATAGATTACAATGCAATTTATTTTATTTATATGTATCCTTAACACTTTTTTCTCGCACACACACAGCTAGACTTCCTACCTCAACATCCGACAGTACGCCAACGGAAACGGGTAATAATTTTCCATTTAAATCTCGTAACAACTAAATTTATTCTGTCAAAACGTTCAATTCTCCGCTTATTGGTTATCCTTGTAGTTGTCATGTAACTTATTCCTTAATTTATTATGACGCCCATAGCTGATGATAACACTTTTATCGCCTTCTTACAAATATATTATTATAAATGTTATGACAATTTTTAACAAAAGTATATGTCATTATATACAATAAACAATTGGGATAAGTAACACATAGCATATACACATATATGCTACACATTGCAACATTTAAAACTTATATAAGTGGCATTTGTTGGTTGAAAAAGACCAAAATAATGTAAACACACGTTTCACTCTCTCTCTCTCTCTCTCCCCCTCTTTTAATTTTTAATCATTTTCAATTTTAAACAAACAGAGCTAACTTTTAACAAAATGTAAACACATATATATATATTTATATATATATATATAACAAATCCTTTACTATTAATAAAGTGAAATTTGAAAGTTTCTAAATTAAGATTATTACAACTGTATCGTAGTTTGAAAAGCTATGCTTTTATGTAAATTTTTAAAAAACTACCAAAGAAAGTTGATTTGTGTCTTAGATAAATGCACTAATGGAATGAAACAAAGTTGAAAGTTGCAACCCTGCACATTTTCATAACTAATTTTTTTAAATCCATAGTACAGCATAAAGTGCCCTCTATTAGCGTTTAGCTAAGCTTAAGAAAATTTAGTTAGGACATAAGCCGATTACCTTCAATATTCTATAAATTCTCCAAACGAGTTTTATGTTTTTATACAAGCAAATGCAACACTGATGCTTCCAGAGGCATCTGCCTTATTAAAGGTCGTGTTTTTGTTGCACTCTGTACATATAGAATGAGTTAGGAGAGGCAGCGGTTAATTTTTTTTAAAGATATTAGTGCTGTTCTTGTCGCACTCTATAAAATCTCACATTACAAATGCAAGTTTAGATAGAAGTGCCACAATTGATGCCAAGTACTTACTTCACGGATAAAAGCAGCCACCCTAATCATGTGTTTTTATAAGTTTTACGAAAGTGAAACCAAAAATAACATGCAATATCTTAAGAATTCTATATAATTTTTTTGTTTATTCGAACTCTCTATGGAGTGTGACAAAAGCAGGAGGATAATCACGTAATTGAAAATTAGCTTTCGTTTTCATCTCTTTCTCTCTCTCTTCGTTTTCATGTTCTTTTTAAACAGATGAGTTAAATATTTCATACTTGATTACTCCGCAGCACTGTTATATGGAGTATGTTTAACGTAAATATTTTCTCTTTTGATAAAGCTTAAAAGTTAATAACAGGATAACAGAATAATTGATCCGCCTTTAAAAAAAATAAATAAATGATCTTCAGTTAATTTAAAGTAAGTAATAAGTGGATACAACCTATGCCTAAAGGCTTGCGTTTTATGTGTTAAACAACCGCTACAACAACTCGATATCGATTTTTTGTCCGTATTATCGATTTTTATTCTATATATATCGATTTCTTATTCTATTATTATAGTAGTAGTGCTTTGTCTCACTCTATATAGAATTCGAGTAAAGAAATTTTAAATAATCTCCATCTTCATCTAGTTTTCTTCTTAAGAGTTTTTCTCTTCGTTCTTTCTTTTAGTGTGTGCTTGGTTGCCGTGGGATGATTACTTGTGAAAAATTCAACTTACGTTTTGAACTACGCGTCGTAAACAGTTGAAAATGATAGTTAACTTTTTAATATATAATTAGGATCTAAAGTTTACAAAACTACATTACCAATGCAAAATATACATAGTTTCGGCAGCTATATTATTCAGATTATTTCGATCCAACCACTCGATACCTCACTTTCTATTATTGTATTTGCAAAATAAGATGCCAAATGAATTCATTCAGGTTATAATATAATACAAACTAAGGTAATCTTCTGAAAAATGACTTTTAGTTCAACATCGCAATAATGAAAAAGACATGGAGACATTGTGTCCGCTTCCCATTCTTGATAAAATAACAAGAATAGAAAATCACACGTGAAAAATTGAACTTTCGCAGATGAAAGCGAAAGTTATCTTTCAACTACGTGATTATATACGCATTCAACAAAAGCGGCTGAGTTCCACAAAAGCGCAATTGCATCTTCTTCTTTCTGTTCTTTCTTTTCTGCACCCATAGCAGTTTTGACCATCTTGCCAAATAAAGCCGTAATAATCCATTTGCAATTGTTTTATGTAAAGTAAATGTTCACATTTCTTTAACTAGGACCTAGCGATGCTTTTTAATATATTTATTGTGACCAGTTTTGTTTGATTGAATTTTGCACTTTACGACACGAATTTATCCGTTGTCCACATCATTTCCTTTCGCATCTTTTAATTCTTCATTTCTTCGCTCGGAATGGGAACTTTGCATTTTCGACACATTCTAAAATATAATAAACGGACGAATGAAATAAATGCTCGTATTAAACAGCGGATTTCAAAAAATTTTTAATAAAATTACCAAAAAAATAAATTTAAAGCAAATGATTTTCCAAACCCTGAGAACAAAATTTGCTTTGCTGTGTTCTTACGAAAGCTGTTTTTGACTTTCCTGAGAGTGAAATTTAAGTACACATAGATACCTAGATCTAGATATATACAAATACATTTATATGCATTTACACTTTTGTAATAATTCACTGCTTTAATGTTTTTAAAAGGAAAGAGAAAAAAGAATAAACCCGAAAACTTTCAAAATAACGGTTTTTTTCTACCAAAGCTATGGGTTGGCTCTTTTTAAACAGAATTCTGCCATTTAACGAATGCAAGACGTTGGTGCTGCCATTTAACAGAAAGCGGCACGTTCGTGATGTTATTTAACAGAAAGCGGCACGTTCGTCATGTTACTTAACAGAAAGTAGCGCGTTCGTGATGTTATTTACCTGTGCTGCTATATAATTGAATTGAAAATATTGCCAGCAGCAAAATGAATAATTGAAAAAAATTCTACGACTAATACAACAATTCCCTCAGCTCTCTCAGTATTTGAAATTCAAACAAGGAAGAGAACTAACCTTTGTTTGTCTGCTTGTTTGTTTGAAATGAAAACAGCTGTTCAAGTGGAAATGTAAAGTTCGTAATTTATTGCGGTGTAGCCAACTTTTAGCAGAATATTTTAACAATAGTTGCCTATGCGAAACATATTTAATTTAATTAATATATACATAATGTATATATTATAAATCAATATAAAATATATTATATATATTATCACAATATATATATATATTTATATGTATATATTTTAATATTATAATTAAATTATATACATATATTTGCAACAGCTAAATACACATGCCGCTTTTGAAACATAAACAAAATTTGACGCTCAAATATTATTTAAAATTTATAATTGTAAGAGTGTTTATTATTATTTATGTGATATTGAGAAGATCCAAATTTATTATTAATTAATATTATTCACATAACTAATGTAAGTATTTAGTACGATCCAATTTTTTAGATCCAGCTTTTCAAGATGTTAGAAAATTTTCAAACCAAATTTAAAAAATTGTGAAAAAAATTTATTTGAATTCGCCAATTATCACTTTATTTATGTGGCTTAATTTTCCAAAAGAAATTCCTTATCATACAGAGTGATTGTTCGTATGTAAATATCCCAAGTGGCCAGCCAAGTCGTTTCATCAACCAAAAATATGCTACGTTAATTCTCTTTTCTAACAATAATTTTATTTATATTTTATTTATATTTTATTTATATCAAAAAAACAAATTTATTATATTTTCGGTAGTAAAAATTTTAAAGATTATTAATAATAATAATAACGATAACAATAATAATAATAGCATCAACAATTGTTATATATATAAAAATTATGATAAATAAACGAAGAGCAACAAAATATATACGGTACTAATTTTACAGCAACAATTTACACGCGGTACCACTGTTACAGCATAGTCATACATATAGTCTGTAAACAATAGAACATGCATGGCATATGTAAAAGAAATTAGAACAGGAAAATACGCACGATACTACTTTTACAGCAACAATATGCGTTGCACATAAAACAGCTGTTCAATGCGCGGTGACGTGGCAACACTATCTGTAAAATTTTGGGAATAAGGCATACTTTGCAAAGTCTGCTACGCGTGCTCGTTAATGTCAATTAATACAGAATGACAAAATTTAGGCGTTAAATAACATGAGTTCAAAAGGCATTTATAAAATATGTTTTACCAAGTTGTGCTCTATATCAATGATGCTTTCCCCTCAATCCGGTGCTGTATAATAGTATATCCAATAAAGAAGAGTAATAAATTGTAGAAATTTTTATAACAAAAATATTTTTATCTAACATAGCTCGAAATTATCACAACTACTTGTTGTCTTAATATGCATTAAAATCGAACAAAAATACAACACTGTGTAGTAGAAACTAGAAGTTGCCGCGGGTTTTTTTATGAAAGATAAAAATGACAAATAATAGATCTGAAAAATGTGCTAAAAATCACACAAAATGAAAAAATATTGCTATCTTTCTTTTGTTTTTGGAATTTTTTGTTTTTAACAATACACGGAAAAAAGTAAAAAATGTCGGGAACTTGGGTTTCGGTTTTAGTACCGAAAATGTGTTAATGTCAAAGCAGTTTGTCGTTGTCGGTATGCGTGTATTAAATAAGAGCAAAAAAAGGCGACATTATTAGAATTTCGGTTAAAATAATAGTCAAGAAAAGAAAATATTTCTAGTAAAAATAAATATAAGTTTAACAGAAAAACTGATTGCGAAAAGGTAATCAGGTAATCAGTTTAATGAAAAAAAGAGTTGTGAAAATATGTTAAAGACTTAGCTAGAGAAAGAAGAAAAAATTTTGTTAAAGAATATAAAAAAAAAATGAAAACCATGAGAGAGCCGAAAAGTACATAAAATGGGAGAGGTTGCATCGGTGTGTAGTTTTTGTGCGTGTTTGTGTGTGCGTTTAGTGACGAAGTTTTCGATAAAAATCAATTGGAAAAATTTTTGGTGTGTCAAATTTTATGAAAATAAGCAAAAACGGAATATTAAATGTGAATAAATAAACGTCATAAGGTGATTAATGAATAAAATTTCAGCAAATTAATGAAATTGTTATTAAAATCATTTGAGTAATGATTAATAATAAGAGGAAAAGGAAGAAGGGAAAACATTTCATATTACGTTAGAGACAGGGAACAGGGGGAAAAAAGAGCGTAAAAGAAAAGCAGCAACAATAATAACAATCGGAAAAGTTACTCGGGCTTGAAAGATTTGCAAATTTTTCATGGGAAAGTGTTTAAATAAGAGATGAACAATTGATATAAAATATTACGAATATGTCTTAAAAAATATATATGTATTAAAAAGCAGTAGACGTAGTATATCCTAAAATAATAAATAAACATACAAAAACGGTAGACGTTTCGTACAATTAGTTCATATAACTTTCTTACGGGTTTTACCATGAGGTTCTCTTAAAAAGAAATTACCGAGAGCCACGAACTTAAGAGAATAGCTTTGTATTTTCTTTTATTAATTTCAATTTTGTTAGTTGCCATTTCCTTATTCACACACTCGCGCATACAAGCACGTACATACTAGATTTCTTCTTTTATGTATTTTTGGCGAATTCGCTCGTATTTGCGAATTATTTACCAGTTTCAAAAAAGTTGAAGAGGTATAAAGAACAAAAAACGCGAGTGTTGTGTGTTAATAAATTCAAGGTGAAAAAAATCAGTTAAAATTTTTTCTTTCTAAATTATTTCATTACATTTATTTAAATCAGCAACAATTAAGAGTTATCTTTGAACAGATCAACAAACAAGCAAATGTTTTTAAGTGAATATATTTAATAACAAAGGCTCTACAAAAATTCCATGACCCTTAAATCAAAGTATTTTGCCAAAATTGTTTAACCAATGGAAAGAAAAAATCAATCAATTCGCATGTTTAAAAAAAAATTATAGAAGAAAAAAGTGTGTACGGAAAGAAATGTGTAGTTGAAAAGAAAAAAGCAGCAAATATAAAACGACGAGCCATCAAAACGAAAACTTCGATTAAGAAGAAGAAGCACCTACATGAATCGTGTGAGAGAGTTGAAATTTAGTCGCAGAGAAAGAGAACAAATTATATTTTCTATGAAATACAAAGAGAAGAAGGGAGCAAGTAGTGCTACTTTGAAAAAGAAGAAGCAAGATTAAAAAAAAATTTGCGGATTAAAATTTTTGCCATTTTTTTGCGAACATTTAGTAAAGCGATTTTTAAAATGTCGTTTTCGTTATTTAGAGTCATTAGAATGGTTACATATTTTACAAAAAAAATCAATGTGCCATATAAAATAATGTGTGCTTCGCATCAACCAACAAAACAGCACAATTGTGAGAAAGATACTTCGTGTTACTCTCAATTTTCACCAATCTACCGAAGTCTACGTCAATAAGCTTTTATTATAACAACATTGTGGATATATTATTTTTTTTTTATTTTCTTAAGGGAATCTACTCGCCTGAAAATAAAATATGTATTATTTTATCTATATTTGTTAAAAAAAGAAGAAAAGAATTTGCCATCTCAATATAATTGTGCATGTTTGCCTTTGTGGTTATTTTCCGAGAGCTAATTTTTGCTCTTTTTATTTTTTCATTTTTCTAAAGTCGGCTTCTGGCAATTCGCCTGAATTTCTACTTACAGCTGGTTAGCTCTGCTTTGTTTTCTATGTAGTGGTATATTAACGCAGCGGCTGCTCTGCTGCAAATGTCATTTGGAATTTTCTCATTTACAATATTCTTAAAATCGTTTATGCTCTTCCATACACATTATTGCTTGAAATTATAACTAAAATATATTTTAGAAGCAATTTGTTGTGTAATGCCTTTTAAACTAAAAGATTTTTCCTGTTCGGTATATAATTCCTATCTTCTTTCCTTTTATGCTGACGAAAATATATCGATTCACCTATTATCGCTCTTTCTCTTTGTCTTTTGTTACGCTCGTTCGACGTGCTTATGTCCTTTATACTATTACATACACCGCACATGCCTCCTTTTCTATTTGTTTTTGTAGTTTATAGAAAAAGTCATCATTTTCTTAATCAACAAAAAGGAAACTTTATCGAACGTGATGCAATTTTATAATGTAAGGTTGCAAACTTAAATAGTGATTCTCTGCACCTACAATACATTTTACTTAGGACAAGAAAACATCCTCCTTTTAATCAATGTATCTGCTTTTATTTATCTTATGTATTAGATTGTTCGCGATCTCATTTTCTTGGGTTAAATTGTTACAAATAAAATATTTTTATTTTAATACACAAAGTAGAACAAAAAATTATTTTTTTTTTCTCACACTTTGTTATACCGGTCTTATAATCGGACGTCACAGATTTATTGTTATTAAAACACCGGTCAAAGGGATAGTTACTGGTTGTAGTTCCTCAGAGAGATGAAGCGAAAACGTACATTATTAATTTGCAGGTGATAAAATTATACGCACGTTTGAGGAAATTTTTTATTTTGTTGTTCTATCAAACCATGTTAAACCATTAGTGCATGCCTAGCCCAACTGAACTAATAGCTTAGTTTTGCGAGACGAATTTGTGACCAACAACGCTTTATTAACCCCATTAGAAGTTTAGATTAAAACACCGTTGCTATGTATTTTCGACTATTAAGAAGTTTCCTCACTTACTTAAAAAGCCCCATTATTTTGTGTCCATAAAAATCACTGCCGAACATACAAAGATATTTCTTGCTGAGGTAGTTGTGTATTCTGTAGAAAACCTATTTTTTATTCAGCATCTTCTAAAGGGAGGGACTTTGCTGAAATAACCCCGGCTTCCTAATTCCCGGAAATAGGCCCAGCAAACCACCTTCTCACTGGATAATGCGAATCCACAATTTACATCCTGCCTTTCATATGAGAATATATAATAAAAATCAACAATTTTATCAGTGGATTCCATTGAATCTAGATCTTTGAACCAGGATTGTAAAAACATATAAAGTACTTATATAAACTAATGCCTTCAGTGTTCATCGTTATAAGTATTTTCACAAGATATGCGTTGATTACAAACTACCTCCCGTTTCGAAAGAGAAGTTTATATAACGTTTAAGTACATAACACCCTTACCGTATCACGCGCATACCATTGCATTCACGAAGTTGTCTCATAAGAAACAAGTTAACACATTACAAGCGCGCAAAGCCGGTCGTTATATACCCTACCTCAGTTCGGCTACTACAGAACACAGTTAAGAATTTGATAAAATCCACGAATTCTATAAAATAGTGAAAATAAAAATTACTTTTTGAGCAGCGCTACATGGGGATCCGGTTTCATCCGAATTGGATATGATTAATTTATATTCACTCATTTACGTTAAAAACGGGCTGCTACCATGTATAGACTTACTTTTCATGAGAATAGATGTATATTGTCCAAGTTCAGCACAATCACTGAATCCGAATTAAACGTCATCTTCCTTTGATTTTTCAAAAATCCACTACGTGGAAATTGGTCCCGTTCCAACTTTCAACATTCATTTTATATACCAAAATAATATTTTTTGAAAATTTCTGCCAGGAATGTATTAAAAAAAAATAGTTTTTCAAAAAAGCAGTCATACAAAAGCTCCGAATCAATCCATTTCCAATACTATGTGTCGCGTTGTCGTACAAAATTTGCCGAAATACCGCGCAAGTGCAACCTGTAGGTTAAACATAATCACATGTGAGGAAACCCTAGGCGAGCGCACACGCTTATATCGATTGGGAAAATGATATGATAAAAGTTGGGTCCCCCTTCTACGCGTTGCATACATCAGCACAAAGTTATTATATCTTTAACCCAAGTGGTGGTGGTGTAAGGTATAATTATTAATTCCTGTTTGGTATTCTGCAGAGGCGTGAAATTATGCAAAGCAAAGCAAACCTTTTATCGCCTTTTATGTATTCTTTCAATATCTTCCCATGTACGTGTATGTAAGTGTATTGTTTTGAAGTGTAATACCGGTTAATTTTTGCACCTGTATCATCATCAGTAATTACTTTAAAGTTTTCCATCAACATCAACTTTAATATCAAATAATTTTTCAAATTCTATATCTAATTTCTTCCGTTTGTAATATGATTGTATATGTTCCAAAGTCCATATCATATACATTCAAATATGTGTTTACCTATTTGTCAACACATATGCGTACATGTGTAATAATTTGCGTTGATATCAATTGAAGAAATTAATCATTTTCGAAAGAACTTCACACGTGTGGCCAACAAATTTAGTTTAATTTTTTCCGCGTAAACACGAAGGCTTGTACTATTTTTACTGGTAGCACAATTTTTCCCTATCAACGTCACTTTACTTTTTTGCACAGGAAGCTTCAGAGACCCTATAAAGTATATATATTCTTGATCAGCGTGAAATTCTGAATGATCAAGCTATGTTTGCCAGTTTGTGTGTTTGTTGTTGACACACTCCTGGCCGGATAGAAACATTGAAAGCTGTTGCATTCAATTTGGCATTGAAAATGGGTCAAATTGGTCAGAGCAGAAGCCCGCAGTGGAGCATAAACTGAACGCAAATCCGTTTTTCTTACCGAAAATTTATGGATTTTTGCTTGTTACTCAGAAATTATGAAAATTGCAAGGCTCAAATTTCCCTCACTTACTTCACGAAACATTCCGCCCTTTACGTGCAAAAGTGGAAAAGATCGGCCATGCTGTCACAAAGTTACAAGTGATTAAGTTATCTTCTTTTCACTTCTTTGAGGTTTTATGCTTATTTTTCATAACGCAAACAAGACAGAATGTTTGAAACCACTTTGTACATTCCTCAAATGAATATATTTTATCTGTCTAAAGATGGGTTAATCATAAAATGAAAATGGTAGACATCGCGATTAGTTTTTTCTTAACAGTACCGACGATATGGTTATCAAATACGAGAACTTGGAGAGTAGAATGCGAAAAGCATAGTGATGGATATGCGAGATTCGTCCTCCGCTGACTATAACTTTCTAACTTGTTTTTTTGTTTTTCTTTTAATTATGAGTGAATTTCTTTCAAGACTAGCCTTTTTCTAAGAAAATATGACTTGGAAGTACATTTCTAACACTTTTAGGCATACAGTTGGATGCTTCACAAACCATGGAAGATAAATGTATGTTTATTGCGGTTGTTAGTTCTATGCTCTAGATATAAAAGTGCATCGACTATATTATTCCGTTTAAAGGGCCAAGAAAGATGTATAAGGTACGAAGAAAAATGTGTATTAAGTCCACATGAATAGGAAAGAAGCCGTTTTCCCACCCACTTTTGCGAGAAAAAAACTGAAAAAGTACATGTCATTTACCTTTATATATATTGTCTATAGTGGCGCTTGGGTCAAACCCGTTTTCAGATTTCAAATAACGCAATTTGCTCACACATACCAACCCTGAAAATGGATCGTGTCTTTCTTCAAGACGGGCTCCGCTATGCAGCTATCGAGTACGAAATGCTTTTTTTTTTTGCTTATTAGGCCATAAAATGAATAAACGATTCCTAAGGCGGATAATTGACACACAATGGAGCATTTTTAGTAATAGTTGGACTTTGTTTTGGCTCCTTGGATGCAAAAAATTGCCCACCCTTGATTTGTAATAAGCCCTTCGTTTCGTTCAAGGTATTCGCATACTCGCACGTATCACAATGGCTTGCAAATGTTTGCTTGAGGTTCAAATAATGCAATTCTCTCATCTCGATACAATGTTCATAGAGCCGTTCATAAGTGTTCTTCGTTTGGCATCGGAGATCCCGTTAAATATACGTAGTTTCCATTCACGTATGAAATGCTAGTTATCGCGAAAACTGAAGTATAAAGTTAAAAATTGGAACAAATACTTTTTGATGAATTTCATGAATGTATTTTAAAGAAGTACCCTATGCGGTCCAGCTGAGATATTCAACCAATCCCGTGATTTTCCAATAATTTATCTATACTTTCAGAAGATTGAAAGTAATGGACTGGACAATTAAGAAACAGTTTTAGTTCATAATTAACTATTTATTATGGTCAGCGCTGAAGAAAGGAGAAAATCGGCCCAATCGTTGCATTTATAAGTCCGCAATTAATGTTGTGGGCGCTCAAAATATACCGCATCCATTAGAGATTTTTTACTTATTCAGCAATTTATATATCTCCTAGATATATGTATATACATATTTATATGCATATATAGGAGATATATATAGCAGCCAATCTGATTAAAAACTTTAAAGATGATTGATCCTTTGGAGTGCAAGAACTGTTGATTCATTATCTACATCAAGTCCATTTTAAAACAATACCAGAAAAGCTTGGACCAGTAGGATGTAATAAGAAGAGAAATTGACTTTTAATCAAGACATCAATTATTTCCAAAATGCACTCTGCTAGAGCTTCTGCAAATGTTCAGTTGTGACTTTCTTGACTTTCTTTTCTTCTAAAAATTTATACTTTGCAAGCGCGTTTTATTACCTCAAACCAGTTGTAAACGCACCATACACAACACTTTCAAAATTTCAACATGTAAGGACTCCGTGTTTTCAAAACGACCCAAGCTTTGATGTATAGTTACACAAAGTGGCTGGGATAAGATTTATTTATTTTTCACGTCTTAATGCTTTTGAATAAAAGTTTATTTAAAAATAATTTTTTTATTGAAGTCATTTTATACTTTTTTATAGGTAAAATGATTATTATATAGTACGATGAGTACAAATTCAAATGATACAAATACAAATATTATAGTGGGCCACCACCCACAATAAAGTATCCGAAACCAACTTACTTAACATAGTTATTCATGTAACGACTTTTTGAAATGTTATATAGCAAGAGGCGTCAAAAGTGGCACAATACGAAACATTTTATCAAAATTTCATCAAAATATTTCAAAAATTGCGATCTATAGGTTGAACATAGAAAAACAAGACGGAGAGACTAGCTTAGATCGAAGAAGTGATGTTGAATCAATTGGTATAATAAAAAGTGGGTTTATCTCCAGTCATTCTGCCCGTTGCATACATATGCACAAAGTTAATGTGTTCTTGTAGCACAAGTGATGTAGTGCATAAAAGTAAACTAAGTGCAAAGAAGAAAATGTTAAATGTTAAATATTTTATTTTTTTTTCCTCTGTTAACTCTCAGTTAGGTCCACATTCATATCCAATAAATATCGAGAAAACCAAGATCAGAACATTTTCGAGCATTTGCCTTGGCCATACAATTGCAACTCACCAATAAATTTTAATAAAGCCTTCCTCTCCAGTTTGCAACCGTCGACAAATTCTCACAGCAAACCACATTTTTTATGACTGTGTTAAGTTTTCCTTTACTGGAAGAATTGCATTTGGAACAACTAATCCAATGGACATCCTAAAATCAGCTACAGGGTGCAATATCGATGCACTGTGTTATTTTATTAGACCTACTAGGCTCGATATCTAATTTTCTTTTCCATGATAGAGCTGATAGCCTGTGTCGCTAGTGCTCAATGCTTTCTTTCTGTTCGTCTAAGAATTTATTTCATTAGTCTAAAAATTTATAATAATAGTAATAAATTAATATGTAGTGTGCATTATATATACCGGTGGATTGCGACCCTCCCCGAATTTTCTTTTCAATAAGTCTTTAGTGTTTGTTGGTTGTACTTAATATTCCTTGGCTTTATTGGGATCAAATCGAACTATATTAATACACCGACATCCGATCATAAGGATATCCAATTTCTAAGAATGCATCATAAGGATATCCAGTGCGCAAATGTACCACAAATGGACCGGTTCAATTATATTATTTTCTTCACTACGTACACCTCTCTGTCTTATGACCTTTTCGTAAGGTGATCAGTTTGCCACTTCTTGAAACTCAGTCAAACCGTGTCAATTTGACGCTAGTGCATAATTGAAACAGAAGTAAATTGAGTGAAATAGGGAAGCATGTAAGAAAGGGCATCCCTTAGACAAAAAGCTATTGAATGTTTAAAGTGTCTTTTAACTGAAGTAAAATTAGCAGTTTAAATGAAAGTTTTTCTTTTTTATACCCATCACCGAAGAATGGGAGGCATATTTATTTTGTCAAAATGTTTGCAACGTCAAGAAGAAAGCTTCGGAGATCCCGCCAAGTATAAATATTCTTGATCTTGAATATCTTGATTTTAAATCGATTTAGACATCCGTCTAAATCCGTCCGTCTGTGTAAAGTCTGTTGCAAACATCCTGTTGGCCGCAAAAATGAAGCTACCGATTTCAAATTAGGCAAAAACAGTACTTTTTATAAGCAGTTTGGTATTGAAAATGGTTCAAATCGGTCATGCTTGTACTGCTCCGCAAAGCTTAGAACACCTCTGTTTTTCAAAAAGAATAAAAAATTGGTTTCTTAACCATTACTCATAAACCGTAGTAATTAAATGTTCGAAAATTTGCATGCAAATTCTAAAGGCGATGCGGTGGTACCTAGATAAAAATGGAAAACATTGACCACGCCTAATCAATATGATTATGTATCATAATTTCATTTTTTCTTCAATACCTTTATCACGCGCAGAGAAAAGTCTCAAAAACTTTATAAGGTATATAAATTCTTGGCCAGTTTCAAATTTGGAATGCACTTAAGCATGCAGCAGGTCTGTTCGTCTACTCATCTGCCCGTGTGCACAACTGTGCAGTCTCTGTGGTAAAGATTCTTACGTTTGCGAAAGTGAAGATACCGTCTACCAGCTTGCAAAACAATTTCGCAGTGACCTAAACTTTGCAAAGGACATGCGTGCAATGTCCACACGCCCATGCGGTAAAAACTTTGGTTTTGAAAATGGAAAAAATCAGCCGCGGCTATTTCATGTCGTAGTGCATGAAATTTTATTTCTTTTACTTGTTTTGCCTCTTTTGCGCCAACGGAGATGAGCATAACAGATTCGGTCATGACTGAACATAATTTTCTTACTTGTTTTTCATTAATCAATTGATTTTAAAAACTTAAACTCTACTATTGTTGATAAGTTCAATATTTATTCAGAAATATTAGCGTTTATATAAAAACAAACAACGCAATCCATAATAATCCATAATACGTTATGACGACGCACAAGTAAAGCAATATAAACAATCGTTTACTTGCAGTTTCACATTAAGCAACCGGTTAAAGATCTGCGCCAAAAAAAAAAAGAGTAAAATAAATAAAAAGGAATAATCGAAACTCTCTAGTAGTGTGAATGAATGAAAATAAATTATAAGCCATTAGATGCGACAAGTCGCGAGCTGGCAGTTGTTGTCTTTAATATCAGTGAATTTTTAAACATGCCATCGCAATACAAATCAAGTAAAGCGGGAATAGTTAATTTGAAAATTTGATATTGTTTTCAAACGATTTTAATATAGACCACGGAGAGTTGATTGGTTTCTTTCTTTTACGTATATATTTAGATGATTTTGGCAAAATTATTCTAATAATCAACAAGTGTTTTAGTTAGGTTTTCTTCAAAAAATATTAATTTTTCTCTATATATTTTCTCTTCTTTTTTTCACATTTTTTGCAGTAACAACTCCTGACTGGAAATCTTTATGTTATTTTCGCTGCATAAAAAATTGTTAAAGACATTTTTATAAATTTTTTTTTCTGTTTTTACTTTCAACACCATAAAATATTTTTCATCGTGTATAGAAATTGAAAGAAAAAAAAGTGTTTATAATTAATTTCTTTTATTTTTCTTCTTATATAACGTTGATCAAAAGAAAAATCTCTTCAAAATAAAATCAATTAGAAATATTTTAGTTTTTAAAAAAATTAAATAATTTTCGTCACTTTCTCGATTATGAGTGCGTGAGTAAAAATTTTAATTGAAATTTATTACCGGAAATTTAATAATAATACCGTTAAATTGACAAAAGTCAAAGTCAACTTAGTTAAGCTTATCCATCAACTACGTACTACAATAAACAATAACTCATACCAGGATACATTGTACGCGCGCGCCATACATACTCAAAATAAACAGTAATAAGGAGAGCATTTGATAAAAATAAATTGAAACTAAAAGAAAAAAAGAAATATACGAAAAAAATAAAACAAAAAAAAAAAAAAAATCTAAAAAAAATCCAAAAAAAAAAACAAACACCACCCTCAAAAAACAACAATAACAATAAGTGAAAATCCCAACGTATAGAAAAAGCAGCAAATATTACTATCGCCCCCGTCATCAAATCATAATCATTAGTAATAATAACAATAGCAACAACACCCGCAACTATAACAGCAGCCGCAGCAACCTCAAAATGATTTTGCTTTGATAAAGGTTGAAACTTAAGCAGAGATTTATGGTGTCACCGTTGAAAACATAATAACTCGCGTACGGATAACGTTTACTTGCAAAAAGCCACCATACATCCAACGGATAATAGACGAAAATTTTCATCTCTATTAACTATCGTCAACGTCTACTCATCTGCAGCTGCATGCAATTCTTCACAACCACATTTGCATTATTATTGACTGCAACGTTTGACAATTTCAAGTGATTTCATTGCCTAAAACACGAACGATTAGCTTATAGTGCAGAGTGGGGGCTGATTTTTTTTTTCTTGGCCTTAGCTCTATAGAAAGATCTAAGACGGAATTGTTGTCGTGTCTGTTATGCAGCGCTCAAGATTCTATATGCACGTGAAAATCTTGATCGTAAATGTTTGCTTAGTCGCACTTACAATATGCATCACTGTCGTCGCGTAGTTAATTATATCGCCAACGTATTAAAGACCGCGAAATTAAGCGAGAATAATCACCATTATCGTTGTTTGTGTTCGAATTTAGACTTGTCACTGTTGCATTTGTTTTCAACGGCAACAAAAATCTCATCTGCAACCAATTCAACTGCGCTATTATCGTGGTCCGATTCGCCGTTTTCGTCGTCGCCGCTATTGTCGTCGTCGTCGTCGCTTTCGTTACCGTCTTTATAATAGTCATTCATTTGCCTATTTTTATGATGATGTTCTGTGATGTGTGGCTAGTGAAGATCGTATTCAATTAAATCTAATTTATTTTACTTTTTTGCAAAACCTTAAGAAGCAAAAAAAAGTGATCATTTGACTTGCATTACAACTTGCAAAAACGCAAAATCACTCCAGACAAATTATCACAATCATCGGAATTTTAAAGACATTAGAAAGTATTTTCTGAAAAGTAGGCAAACTGACATCACGTCTTGGTATCGTGATATAAAGTGAAAATAAGTTATTTCGAATTTCGTTGTTAAAAGATTCCCGTTTTATTCTTCAAAACGCACTTGACAAGAACATCGTTCATCGTTTAGACAAATATTGTGAAGCCAAATCGTTAGCTTAAGTTCTCATTTAAATTTAAGTATACAGAACGCGTATTATTTTTCGACAAATTTCCCTAAGAGAAATTCCGTATATAATTTTCTTTTACCGGGTGATATAAAATAAAATTACGAACCTGGATTATCTGCTGAAAACGTTGCGCACGCTCAAAAATCCGATTATGGCCGAGAATCAAACCGCAAGTGAAGATTCCGGTCAGCAATCGCAACAACATCAAACTCATTCTCATCATCATCATCATCAGCAGCAGCAGCAGCAGCAACAACAACAACAGCAACAACAGCAGCAACAGCATTCTCAGCCATCATCGCCCCAATATCCGGAGGAACTGTCATCGGAACTAACCTCGCCCATAACACCACCTAACGAGAACTCAGCTTCGTCACCTGAAGAACCACAGACAGTTGTTATTGCCAATCATCACCCATCACGCACAGTCGCCAGTATGATTGATCGCCAACTTACCGCCAAATTTAAGACAACTAACGCTACCGGTCAGAGACGTAATACTATACAGACCACTACACCGCCTAGATCTGCCAGCACCACGAGCATAAAAAAGCCTTCGCTTGCGAAAGTTTCGTCATTGACTGGCGGTCCGAACGGCGGTTCATCCACAGAAAGACATAATTCCACTATTGACGCTCCGGCTGGCAAACATCACTATCATCATCATCCACACAGTTTGATTAACCATCATCATCATCACAATAATACGTCCTCTAACTCAACAGCTACCACCAATAACACGACCGCCATACAACGTACCACTAGTGAAAGTCTTCGTCTGAATTCAGTAGCGGGCGGATCCCCGGCATCAGATCCTTCGGCTTTATCAAACGCTACTAGTAGCACTAGCTTGAATTCTCACATAACTAACGATAGTTCAAGTTCTAGTGTCTCTGCTGCTCCCAAATCGACAAGCACTAATGCTAGTAAAATTACGACCGCGTCTAAAGCGTCATCAACATCAAAGGGTTCGTCTTCTAATAATAATGTCAGTGGAGTAAACAGTCAGTCTGCCGGTTCTACCACCGCATCCACCACCCGAAGTCATCACAGTCACGGCCACGCGCACGGCCCCGGTCATAACCATGCTGGCGGCGGTACACGTAAGCCAAAGACGACTTCATCGTTCCAAATCACTTCCGTAACGGTCGGCCAACCCAAAATACCTGTTGTTAATGATAATGGGGGCGAAGAGTCTGCAGACGATCTTGACGAATCTCATACTGACGATAGCCGTATAACAGATTTGGAAAATGAGACACCATCCATGTCCGAAGATACCTTCTCTAAGGAGGAGATTTATTATGCCAACAATGCTTTAAGTAGTACTGCTCCTGTCATTCCAACTAGTTCGCAATATGGACTAGTAGTAGTGGATCCTGATTTAGGAGCTACACTGGGTGCTCAAGCCATACAAAATGTGCAGGTCAATGTGGCCGATAACATTATTAACGTTGTAAGTGCTGCAGTGACATCCGGCGGCGGTAATATTAAAAAAGACGATCTGAAAGATTCAGCTCAACATCGTAGTGAGCGGTTTAAAGTAGTGAAAATTGAATCTACAGAACCATTTCGTCGTGGCAGATGGGTATGCATGGATTATCTTGATCATACTACGGTCGGAGGAGGAGGTGCTGGTACTGGTAAAGACGATGGTGCTGGCAACAATAACGAAAAGACTGGAAATAATGAAATGGGTGGTGGTGAACCAAGTGACCAACCACCTAAAACTACGCAGAGTATGAATTTGGGCCCAGGCGCTGCTACTGTATTAGAGAATCATGTGGATACTACCACTAATAGTTTACCAATGAATGCAGGCTTAGGCGGTCCGGTTCGTATAGGTGGAGGTGGTGCCGGTGGTGCGGGAGTCGATAAAAACTGGAATTATGCAGAAAATAATGATGGCGGCGGTGTTGCTACAGCCCCAGCTACCGTACTGCATGGTATAACAGCTTTTGCTGAAACTCCCGAGGGGACCGAAAATGGTAATATGCCATCTGCTCCAACATCGGTAACAACGGCCAATCAACAAGAACAGTATAGCACACCGCCTCAAGAGATAAATCCCCAAACTGTGCAGACTATACAACCGCAATCAGACGTCGGTCAAACTCAGCAGGCAGTGCCACTGGACTACGCAACAGTCGCTGCACAGCAATTAAAAAAGTCACTGGAAGAGCTAAAGAAGCAGGAAGAAGCTATAGCAGCATCGGAAAAAGCAGCTGCAGCGGCTGCTGCTGGGGGCGTCTACTTACCCGGTCAATCGCAACCTGTTAATTTCGAAGCAATGCAGCAGCAACACATACCAGCCCAGGCGGCCCAGACACAGGGAATTCAGGCTCAACATGGCTCTACTCTTCCGGGCAATATACACATACAGAATGGTAATATTCCCGTACCTACTGAACACAGCAATGTGCCTTCTCCTTCCATACAACAACCGCAATCGCAGCAGCAGCAACCCATAGCGGGTCAAACGAAAATAATGGAACAGCAGCAAAATATGGGTTATAACATAGATGTACAGCAACAGCAACTATCACCAGCTCCACAACAGCAAATGTCAGGAAATTTTGTGGCAGGTAATTATCAGTCAACTCCTCACCAAACGCCACCGCAACAGTCTCCACAAATGACTGAGACAGCGGTTGGTATGCAGCAACAACAGCAGAAGCAGCAACAAGGAACGCCACAACAGATGAACGTACAGTCATCCCAACAGTTGCAAGGCCAGCAGCAACAACAAATGCCTCCTCAACAACAGCAACAAATATCTCAACAGCAGCAGATACAGCAACAGCAGCAAATGCAACAGCAACAACAAATGCAGCAACAGCATACACCCCAACAGCAACAAATGCAATTGCAACAACAGACATCACAAACGGACGGATTAGCTGCTTCAAGTATGTTGGCTACTGCTAATGCTCATCAAATGCATCAATCGTTACCTTCTACACAGCAGCAACAGCAACAACAACTCCAACAACAGCAACAACCGCCTCCTGCGCAAAGTCAACAATTACCATCACAAT
Source organism: Glossina austeni (assembly GCA_000688735.1). Taxonomy (NCBI): domain Eukaryota; kingdom Metazoa; phylum Arthropoda; class Insecta; order Diptera; family Glossinidae; genus Glossina; species Glossina austeni. The sequence goes on from KK502517.1 coordinate 414,923, forward strand.
TACAACAATTGTCGCAGCCAATAGGTGCTGGTCAAACAATGCCAGTGTTGACGCAAATGACAAGCTATGATATGCAGCAGCAGACTGTTCAACAGGCTTCATTACAGCAGCAGCAGAGTGCGCCCGCAACATTGATCGATAATGCAGCTATACTAGCTAACCTTCAGGCTCAACAGCAGCAGCAACCTCCAGCGAGTGTTGTCGTTAATCCAAACGCGGGTCCGGTGAATGCGATGGTTATATCCTCAAATACTACACCAGCACAGTATCAAGCAACGCAGCAAATGCAATCGCAGCAACAGCAGCATATGCAACAACCACAAACGTTAATGCAGCCACAGAAACAACAGCAACAGTCACAATTACCTATGGATGGTACAGCCGCAAATATTGGTGCCAACACTAGCAACAACAACACTATAAACTCAGCAACTGGAAATATGACATCTGCTATGGCTAACCTAACAAGCAATGCCAATGTAGCTACAGTTACAGCAACTTCTATTGATAATCAAACATTAATGCAAACTCAACAGCAACAGCAACCACCGCCGCAGCAGCAACAACAGCACCAGCAACAGCCATCACAGATTCAAACTAATCAACAGCAGCAGGTACAATCTAATACGGAAACAGAGACTGAAAGGTAAGTTCAAAACTTATTTACTTTTGTAGCAAGTAAGTTTACTTCGGCCTTGATCAGAAAATCATTTCCATGACTCGCTAAAACTTTTCTCAATTAAATCGCGAAAATTTGTTTGTATGTCTACACGGAAAGTTTGTTATAGGTTCTGAGGTAAACCGAGCGAAGCATGCTCGCTCATAAAGATTCGCAGCAATGCATATTGCTTTGTGTAGCAGAATCCTATAGTTCAGTGGTTTATTAATGTTGGCGCTACGTTGTACGACATAATGTCATATTGTTTAACAAACCGTACGACATGGTTGCAGGCGATACTTAGTTTTCTTTTATTGATTCTACTAGAGCAAGCAAAAATTTCGCAGCCGTACTACGTTATTATGTATGGCAGTATGTATACAATAACACTGTTAGCTCGAATTTTTTATGGCGTAAACTTATGGTTGCATAATAGTATTCAACGCATAGAGTGAATTTTCCCAATAAACGTGGTTACTCCATGCGAGATGGTTATAAAAATGTATGCCATATATTTTCTTCTTTTTCTTTGAGGCGGCCGTCTGTTCAATCCAATAATATTCAAAAGTGCACGGGCTTCAGGCAAAGGCACTGATTTGATGTGCATTTGCATGTCGATTTACTAGAGCTTGTTGGGTGAAAGGCACAAAGCACGCCAAAACTTTTAAATTGCTGTCAAATTATGTGTGATATTAAATGTCGTATATTTCATGCACCGTATACGGTATCATGTTAGGTGCGTACATGACGCTTGCTTTGTTAATCAATAAAAAATTGACAATATCGAGAAAACTACAACAAATGATTTATTCAAAGCATTATCGATTACTACTTCCGCCATCGCACAATTAGTCAGCGTGAATCGGAAGAACTAATGTCTGCGTGAAGAGCAGCGGTTTCATCCCAATTGTTAGTGGTAGCGTTCGATAACGTCATGATTTCATTTAGTTGAAGCAAACTCTAACGCAACACAGCTGGCTACTAATAGACCGTCTAATCTGCATCATGAATATTCAGAGCTTGTATGTCGTAATGCATCGGTTGTTCATCATTCTTAACGACTGAGCAAGACTGTCCTTCTCGAATTAGCAGAAGAAGTAAAGTTTCCCACGTCTGACGAATATTTCCATAAAATTCCACATTTTCTTTCCGAAACAAATTATTTAGCGTTGCCATGTACGCCGGTATAGCTATTGATTTTCGTTAACAAGAATCCAAGCTAAAAAAGGAAAACACAATTTTAGATATGCATATCACACGTGTACCTTCCGTCCACATCAAAATTCAAAATAAAACGTATATGTCTATGAACATGCGGTATATAAGGTGCAGTGCATCTTCGTGCAATGAAATTTTATATATATGCATACAAATAAAACGAATCTGCTGTAATTTCAGCTCAGATAATTCATGTCGAACTTACAAATTCAGAAAGTCATGCAGAGCTTTAAAAGGTGATAGAATGTAGAACAAATATTCCTCTGAATCGAGCTCAAAAGAGGGTAAACTAAATGTCAAAAATTCCATTCAGAATTTTCTACTTTTGTACAAAATCCAACATCCAACTAACGAAGCATAAATAATAACGCTTCCCGAAAAACATGTCCAATGACATCCTTTTCACTTGAATTATTTCAAAACAAAGTTCACGCGGCTTCAAATAATATTATTTTTCATACGCGCAAGTAAAACTTACAGTTTTTAATAGAAGTCTTCAGTATTAAGATACAAGATACAAGATTTGTTCACAGTAATAGCTGGCCCACTTCACATAGCAGTCCGATTTTAAAACGAGTTAATGATACGAATCGGTCCTAGCTGAGTATGATTTCTCTCTCGTTTTATTTATTTATTTATTTATTTATTTTTTTTTTTGTTATTGTTTCTGCGTTGACGACTGACGTTGACAAAAAGACTTTCATCGCATAGATTCAATGCAAACAATCTATGGTGATGACATCAGTAATTGTGGTGAAAAGCTAAGACATTTGTTAAAAATGATGTCAAACATCAGTTGAACCAGCTTGACTTTATCAATCAAAAATGTAAATTTTGTCTGCCATTGACTTTGAAATGTATGTTCAATGTTAAATATAATTGAAGATCACACAATTAAATGTAAGCTAACTACCACTACTATCACGACCGTTACCACCACTAATGCTGTTGCAATTACTGTTAGTAATGCTTCTGCTGCTGCTGCTGTTGCTGCCGCCATCGTCTTACTCATTTATATCTATCTATATGAGCATATCAAGCGAGACAATGTTTGGGACTTGAAATGTCTAAATGCCGATACCGTTATGGAAGTGTAATGAACGGATACCAGAGAAAACACGCGAAAAAAATTTATATAAGATTTACGAAAAATCATAAAAAGTAAATTTGAGTGTAAAATGAGTTGAAAAACAGAAGGAGATCGTGCGGTTGGCGTGTGGTAAGCCGGCATTTTAACTATTGTTACTTGAGAGTGTTGGTACTTCAAACAAGTATTTATATACTAAATTTCCCTATTGCTCTTACTTCTTGCCTCTTCCCCTGCAAATCGTTGCAAAATGAAATGAAGCGAATGGCGGCTATTTCGCCAATTTCTTGTGATCTCCAATTATGCCGTTTATCTATTACTGTGGCCCGGTTGAAATTGTGGTTGTTATGCTAACGTTTCCTCACACCACACTCGAAAATCTTTTTTCTCTCTCTCTCTCTCTCTTTCTCTCTCTTTCTCTATGGTTTGCCTCTCAAGTCGAAAAACCCAAAATCTCATAAGAAAGTTGAAAAAAAGTTTTTTTTTCTTAAAAAAAAAAATGATTCATGTTTGCCTTTAAAGTTTTCTTTTTTGCTTTACCAGACTCCGCTATATAATACGAAATGCATGAATGAATGAATGTTTTAAAGATTAAATCGTTGCTGTTGGCTGTCTGTGATTGTTTTAAAACCGGTAACTGCTTTCCTCACTGTATGTATGTATATACGTATGTACGTATGTATATCTTGAAAAACAAAAATCCGGCCGCTTATTTTTTTTTTTATTTAATAGTTTTTCTTTGTTTTTCTTATTGAAAATGTATTGTATTTGAAATGAGAAAAGTGGGTGTTGATGAATCAGCGACAAGATTTTTACTAAACGTTACCATTAAGTTGTCTTATGTTTCTTTGTTAGTTAAATAGTCGATCATCTATAGGCTGTATAGGGATGATAAGTATTGTTGTCGCCAGACCTTTTAAATACATTTATTTCAAATATTGGAAATGCATTGCTTATGTACATTACGAATGAAATTATTTTTCTCTTGTCTTACTCTCTCTTCCATCGCATTGACATCAGTCTTTTTTATTTGATACTAGGCGGAAAATTCATGATCGACTTTGATGATAAAAAAATCAAAGCATTACTTGAATCACATGTAGGTTACGCTGCTCAATGGAGGTCTTTTCATGACGTATGTAACCATTTGGGATACTCTCTCTGTAATGGCAACAAATATTTTTCAAATCGATTTCATATGCTGATAAGAGTAAACAAGCGGTCTTGGCTTCGAAGTAAGTCTAAACTTGAAACCCTATCCAAAGCAGACTGTCAGCAAAGTTTAATCGAGGAAGCCCATGAATCTGAAAATATATAGGAAAAAAGACTATTTTTACTATCAATTATATAAAGCATCGGGTTTTGATTAAATCAAGACAATAAATTTTCTTGTCTTAACCTCCTATCATACAGTTTTATAAAACAGTGACTGGGGAATTTTTGGAAAAATATTTGACGGTTTCTTTTTTTCTCCTTGAACATGAAAGGAGTTCTTGCCAAAAAATTCCCAAGAAGTTTCTCCGAGAAGTGATTGGAATATAAATTTTGTGATGAATAGTTGGAATAAAAAATTTTCATCAAAGACTGCACTACTGCTGTGGTAGGACAGCTGTAGAGAAGCTAAAATAACCAATCGAAATAGGGCGTTTTCTTAAAGAGACAGTAACTGGTCGTCATAGCATGACATTGTGAAATGTATGAGAGGATATGTCTTGGCAGAGACGTCTTGGATTACAGATACCTGGTAAAATCTTTAGGAGATTTCGGCGGTTCGTTGTACTTGTGAGGTGTACCTAAGCTAGCTGAAAAGGTATTAAGTTTCTGACTGTGTAGTGGCAGAGCAGTCATGTGCGTGGCGCAAAACGGAAACTTTAGACCGCCTGTGGCTTGGTTGGAGTGCTTATGATAAGCGCTGATAAGAGAGAATATCACAATTGTTTACAGAAAGGTTTAAAAAAAAATAAAAAATTTCTCTGTGAACAATCCAAGTTTTGAAAATAGTTGCTGGGTGCTGGGTGAACTAAAGTTTTCTCCGCGAAATTGACTTTCTTCACTATTTGTACTAAGAAGGCCTTATTGAATTAGTTAAAAATCCTGTCGATATTTTCTCGATGAAAATAATTTCGATAAGACAGCGCAGCTTCGTTCACTTTAAGCTTAGAGGGGTTAGGTACTATATTTCGTTTTTGATCACTGACCGCCGTAGTTTTTTAACTGTTCAATTCAAGCAAAGCCACCGACTCTTAATCCGGCAGAGTTATTAGAACCTGTGTAAGTTCGTGATCGGTAAACAAAATCTGCAACGAAAGTTTAAGCGCTTGCCAAGTGTCTAAAAAGTCTGGTACCATCTCACGCAAATCTACCTGTTTTTTTGTGATGAGAACTTCAAAAATTCGAGAAATTCACTGAAAATTTGCTGGTGTTCATTAAGAAAATATTGATAAAGTCTTCTATCCTATAAAATATTGGAACGTATGCCTTACTTTATAATCGGATTTCTCTGTTTTTTCGTTTTTCCAAAACGTTAACTTTTCCTTAATAAGATGAATACAGTATAAAATTTAAAGAAAATACATTAATTTTCAAGCAGCAAAAACCATACGGCCAGAAATGTCTTGGAATTAATCTAATCAATATTTCATATTAATTTTAAATCAATTTCATTTTACAATTTGCAAATGATTTATTCTGAAAATACTTAAAGTTTTTAATTATATTTGCATAACAAAGAGGAAGCAAAATTTATTCTGATTTAATGGATTCAATTTAATTACAACTTACTCCCACCTTCCTATCTACCACACATTGACACCCACTCAACCAAAGAATTGCAATGTACTTACAATGTCAGATTGACACGGATTTATGGATTAACACAAATTAAAAAAAATAAAAAAAACTTGACAATTAAAAAGAAATGTTATAATAAAAGGGCAGAAAGAAAAATAGAGATACATTAAAATTGAAATTTTGAAAAGAAAAGAAACGAAAAGAAAAGAAAAGAAAAGGGATCATTGGGAAATCGCTAACCGTTTCGAAGGGAAACTTCTGCATCCGTGATGGGTGGCATGTTGTCTTATGCAGAAACTGTGGACACTTGTTGCGGCAAATAAGAGTTTTGACATCGTCAGGCTTAAACTAACTCCTTCAGTAATGATGACATGTGACGAGGCCAGTTTAATTACATTGCTCGAAAAATCAGGCGGTGACGTTCTTCAGGGATCATGCACAAATACGTACGAATATACATTGCTGCCGGGATGCAATGAATAGAAAAATTGCAAAAAAAAAGAACGATATGAACGTTTCCATTAGTTTTTATATTATATAAATAGGGCATCGGCATCAAGCGTTTACCTATTTCACGATATTCCAGAATAATTTTAGTTGTCTTTCAGTTGTAGCTATAATTTGTTTCTTGCAAACTAATACCTTTAACATGAGGGGGCATGATGCATTTGTCATGAATTATTTCAGGGGTTCATCCCGCCGATATGAGTCATTTATAAATGACGGAAACAAGGCATAATAAAAATAAAAAGTTGATAAATTGTGTAAAACACAATGAGTTTCATTCTCACAGACCACCTCCTCACCGAATATCCTTCGATAGCTAGAGATAATAAATAATTGAAAAGGAAATATATAACGGATTTGTTTTAAAACAATACCACAGGAGGGAGAGAAAGAGGGCAAAACGAATAACAACAAGTAAAAATGAAAGCAGCGTACCCAAGACAAACCATTCATTTACTTTTATCACAAAAATGTTTATCAAAATCATTTCTTGGTAGTGACGGCAGCAGCGTTAACTAATCGATAAATATGGGTGTGCGTATAGAGAGTGAATATAAACTATGTGTGTATATACCTTATATATAAAATATATATTTATATATATATATATATGTATATATATATATTAAAGTGTATGTGATATGCCTGCTCGATAATAGCTGGCTGGTTCAGTGACCATTACTGCAAAAAGCAATTCAACTTTAATGAAAGATGCGTGAGTGTATCCAAAGAAGTATGCATATTAAAGAAAGATAAATGGAGAAAGAGAGTGTAGGCTAATAAGCCATTCGGTTAGTTAGTTAAGCCGTTTAACTTCACAATTGTAACACCAATAAATGTACAAATTGCAATCCCATAAAAGCCTGACGTGTGTGGCACCCAATTACAACATCCACGAAATCTTTCGTTTAGATTTAGTAATCAAAAGACAACGCCAACCCAAGTCAAGAGTGGCAAACAAATATGAGATTTAACTAAGCTGTTACACACAATTACCAAAAAAATTTGTAAAAGTATACAACAAAAGTGTACAAGTAAATGTGCTTTAATTTTGAAGTTTTCTCCTTTTGCACTACTGGCAAGGTTGGTTTTATACTAATCGTCTGTCTATTAAGTTTGTTGAACGTCTATGTTAAGCATTGACATATGATCATTATTGAACTTAATTTATCAAACTTTGCCTCTGTTCCTTATTTGCTTTTTGTTAGGTTAAGTTCATAAGTCGGTTCCTGAAGCTATTTTTTGCAAAGTTTTTTTTTATGCTAAGTTCTGCAGTGATATTATTATGTGCAGCTGTTTCCATTATTAAGTGATATGCATCCATTTTAGTCGTCCCGTCAGACACGTCATTAGGACTCTTATAAGAAAGTGTCTGGTATTCATAAAGTTTCCGCATCAATAAAAAAATGGAAGTGCAAAAAGAAGCAATGGACTATGTATGGTCTTCAAAGCGAAGTCACTTTACGGCGTGTTTATTGCGCGTTTGCGAAAGACCTGAACTCAAATATTCGTATATATATATTTACCCACGACACATAATTTCGATATATTACCTTTGGGCTAACGCATTACCTAGTAAGTAAGAAGAGGGGCCATCAAGTCGAAAAGTGGGTTTAGCTTCCGGTGCAGGAGACCATACTTTAATTACGATTGGCATGTGACTGCAGGTATAGTGAATCTTAGATCGAAAAACGCATAATAGCTGCTGGTCGAGCATACTACACAGCTCCCCTCTGTGGCCGCACTTTGTCCCTCTTTCCTTTATTTCTTTCCCTCTGCCCATCACCGTGTTGATGCGTGTATAAAGGGCATTTGCAACGAGGAGATCCATTTTTGGCCTTTATAAGAAACAAAATTAATGCATTGTGCTAAGCTCGCAGTCTGAGAATCTACATAAGAGCCGAATCTCAACTTTGAAAGAGCCTGTGCATAAGATCCTTGTAGTAAGAAAGGCTAACCTTTGATAGTTGTTTCTGTATTTAAATTTAAGCAATTGTGCGTTGAGCAATGGAATTACGAAGGAAAAATCCAACCATTCAAAACTGAGTTCACTGAGGAAGGTCACTAAGAAGAAATGCTATGTCCACATGGGAAAATGAAATAATTAGTCGATCAAACATTTAACATTAACGAAAGATTTTTGAATAACGTATAGGCGTGCCCGATTTCTGTCTCTGCTCACTTAAATTGCGAGTCTACAATGATTCATTGCAGGCTTATGTCTTATCGACTTGTTTTACAATAAATTATCACAATCTCGGGTATACGTCTAAAATCGAAAGCGGAAGGGGAAGTTTATGGTGTTGAGGTTTCCGACTAATGGAAAAAAATTTTTGAAAAATTTCAAAACCTTTTTTAGAAACAAAACCGTATCTTTGAACCGTATCTTTGTCCTCCAGGACAGCGAGTAAACGATTTGTCATAAGTTCATTAAACTATATAACATAAAAAAAAAAGGTTTCCTTTCTTTAGTCAAAAATTGAAATTTATCACTCAATCACTCGTCACACACACAGGAATCAATCCCCAAACACGCTACAGCAGCTAGCGGCATTAATATTAAATATTCTTTCTTCTTTTTTAAACTCAAATATGCCAAAAATTGGCCTGTAGTGCCCTTTAAATGAGCTTTGGTGTTGCCATTCTTTATTACTTTCCAAAAATAATAATTTTTTTTAATAAATATATATCTGATAACTTTCTCATATATTATGATTCAATTACTTTTTTTCCATCCAAAAAAACCATTCTTTTCACAACTTTCGTAGTGATTTCCTCTCATAAGTCAACCAGGAAAAGAAACGATTGAAGCAAACGTAAACAATTAATAGCATATTGGAAATTTTGAATTAGTAATATTTTATTAAAAGACATAATGAAAATGAAAATCACGTACTATTGGTTCATAAGAAAGCATCATGCGTTGCGTAAATTGCCGAAGATCGTATAAGGTCAGACACAAGAAGGAAAAATGTAACGAAAATTGTCACTTGATAATAATAAATAATTTTTACTTATATTTGTCTTTGCGCACAAATTGTATAAATTGACAAATACTGCGACAGTTATGTATGGAAAACAAATTTATTTTCTTTGCCGTCCTGGTCATTGCCGCCGCTATTTCTCGTTCTTTTAAGGCAAAAAAAAAAAAAAAGAAAGGAAAATGTCAAAACACTTATTTATCACATATTTATTTACATATAGCAGGGGGTACGTAACATATAACACATTTTCATATTCATTTCTTATGACAGACACAATTTGGAAAGAGTTCCCTCTGCGTTTCAGTGAGTTGGAAGAGAGAAAAAAAAAAAGGAAAAAAAAGATCAACGAGTTTGTTTTTCTTTTTCTTACTAATTACTGGAAGATATGCTAAATTGGTTGTGAGTGTTGTGACGCAAGGCATCGCTCAAAGATATTTGGATTACAATTGGATTCAGTTCAAAATTAAACTGAAATCCAATCTTTCTTTTTTAATCTTACAATAACGATGCAATTTCTTTCTAAAATAATAATCCGTAAGACATCCCGGAGAGAGTGAAGCGTTACTAAATTCTTTCATTTATACAGTTCATCAATCCCTAAAGAAATATATTATTTTGGTTACTACCATTAATTTGCTTGAGCTCCTAGAATTTTTGGTCTCTCTAGAGGTTCCAGTTAGATGTCGGCATGCTTCACACCATTCACTATCTTATTTTCTACATAAAGTGCTTCTTGCGTACGTGGAAACATCACCGGAAAGATAATTGTGGCAATTACTTTTTCTAGTCCAGGCAAAATTTGTATTTGATTATCAAAATATAACGAAAATAGGTAGAGGATAACAAAAAATCACTCTAAGCTGAATGTAAACTCTTTCTTGTCCATTTTTTACACAGCAACCAATTTATCGGCACTTTGCATAACAGGAACGAACGGAAGTATGCTTTGAATACATTTCGACTATTTACTCATAAGAGTAAAATACTGTTTATAAAAACTCCCAACAAGGGAAAACAGAATAAGAGAAAGCTGCATAGCATAGTGTGTTCTTATTGCTCGTGGTATGTTTTAAATGATACAGACTGACTTTTATTTATAAAGTCTTAACCATTTCAAAAATGCATTTAACTTTGATGTATGAAGTGACCCTTAATATAGTCAGTGAGCTACGGCCTAGATAGCGAACAGACAAATTCCACAGTTTCACTAACTGGGCACTCTTGTGAGTAAATCGCAACTATCCATGACGGGCATAGTTATAATCTCAAGTCAAAAGTAGCACATCTCGCTTATGTGAAGTGCAGGTTAGGTCCACGTGATCAAAGGAATTTATTTAGTATAAACTTTTGAAACGATTTTGCCACAAAAAGTTAGGTGACTCGCTTATGGCATTGCCTCGACGAATTTCGTCATAAAAATTGAATTATTGCGCAAACGCTATTTAAGCTTTAAAGGGCAGAGATCGACATATTGAAACTTAAAAATCATATAGAAAAAATCTTGAGCTCATATGTTAAGTATACATAATATAAAAAATTTTCAGTTAAAATCAGTTAAAGCCTATTCTTAATCTGATTCCTGGAGCAGCGGATTCCACAATTGTAAGCTAAAAAAAAAAGCTAAAAGGCTGGGTTAAGATATCTCTAGTTTTAAGATCGAGATTATATCCATATCCAAGACTAGCCCAGACTTTTCGTACGTCATCCTTCTCAGCAAGTAACGTACATATATCAGCTCTGCACCGGTTGAGACTTCAGACAGAAATACTCAATCAGTATTTCGATAATAAGAAATTTTCACAAATAAAATTTAAACAAATTTTTCAACAAAGTTTTGGATTTTCATAAAAATATATGCAAATGTAGTTTATATTCAAATTGAATAATTTTGTGAGCATATGTGAGAGTGAAGATATTTTAAGACTTCAATACATTTATTAATAAAAAGTTAACACGAGTAAATAGCTAGAAGTGCAAAGTTCAACTTCATTGTACCTACAGTCAACGTCACGTCACGGCACGAATAGGATGACGATTACGAAATATAGGTTGGATTAGGAAAGAAGGCAGAATTTAAAAAGCATAAGATTGTATAAAAATATCCCTTCCCATTATAAGATTGCTTTGTGCATTGCCAATGAGAATTTAGTGGCAATCAGCGTTTTCCGCTGACACCATTTCTGTAGGTGCAACTTTAGTTGAGAATTTCTTCATAATCGTTTTTTAAGAATATTTTGCATTTACACAAGTACTGCTTTCTATTTTTCGAAACATTGCTTAACATCTTTTGTAAGTTAACGAAATTTCCGTTTCATGTTCTTCTTCTTTCCGAATTATTAAATGCATTCACTTCATATATTGCATATTGGAAATACATACATATTGTGCACTTCCTTGGCAACGGAAACAAAAAATCAACTGTCAACCAATGGCAATAACATTGACTTTTAAAATGTACTTACTGAAGAGCTTATCCAATGCAACACAAATGTTTTTTTTTTTTTTTGTTTTTTTCTTAATACGAAAAAAGATATGATCGATTAAGACGAATTATGGATACCTACTTTAAACTAATGGACGAAACTATTTCAAAACTTTATTAATTATTAAGCAATATTTTTAATTATGCACTACACATAATCTGTTATTATACACGATACACCCTGCACTACTTGCGACATAGGGTTTATTAAGTTTATCGGGATGTATGTTATGATAGATCCCCTTTTTCTTTTAGCGATCGATTCAGCCTCATCTTTTGAGTCAATTTTAAGTTTGTCTATCCCTCTGTCTGCTCGTCCGTGTAATTTTGCATTTGCCTACATGTCGCAAAGTTTGAGATATTTTGACAAAATTTTATGTGTTGAAACATTTTGAATCAAGGTTAAACAATAATGAAAATGGATTGAATCGGGCTACTTTCGTGACCACGCTCCATGCAACGCCTCATTTTGAAAAAGTTGTTTTTAGAAAAAATGTGGAATTTTCACAGTTTGGCGACAAAAATGGCCAAGTATTGGTATTCCGACATTCTAAATATGGATCGCATGATTCACGTTTTTCAATTCCTTATCGTACAACCGTTTTTACGGAAGAAAAACCTTTATATGGCAGACAGGTCTACTTTTTAAAAGTTATAAAATTTAGTATACAATAGAAGTTTGGCATAAAACTCAACCGTACCAAATTTCGATTACTTAGGTTAGTTTTTTGGCCTCAACCCCCTATAAGAGGCCCCCCCTTCTCTCTCGCTTGGAAATAAATTATATGTTAATATGGGAACAAAATATATGTTTGCAATTGCAGCAGACGAAACGGTGTATGGCACTTAATGGCCCGCTTGGCTTGGCTATAATGGTTTCACTTGCTTCTAGATAGTCGAAGTGTATAAATCATGAACGATTTCTGGGTTTTTTTGGTTTTCTGTTTCAGTTTGTTTGCGGATAAGTTCAATATTTATATCCAACTTGCAACAACTTATGTTTATATTTCAGAGTTCAGTCTTCATTTATTTATTTACGCATGCAATTCAGATACACTAAAATAACAGCCGAACAGATTAGACTATTATAACTGGTTATGTAACGAGAGTGTGGTAGGAGGCTATATAAAATAACGCCGTTGAAATATGTATGTATTCTACGGCATCCTGGGTGCAAATATTTTGAATTTTAAAAACGGGACAAAAAAATTTGTGTATATCTTCACTAAACATATTCGCAGTTAGTAGCATGTATATAGGAAGGGGAAGTGAAATTAATAAGAAAGTTGTACTTGATCAAATACGGCTAATGAATGCCTTAAACGATTGCAAGCCGATTTATGCAAATAGCAATTAATTGTAAGCTTAGATGTGAGAGCGTAGTATATTTCTATCACATATATGAGAAGATATAGTACGAAAACGATTATATAAATTGCCTTTTTAATGCTTAGTTGAGTTGGCAGAATCAGACGGTGATTTCACGTGATAAAGCTCATACAGGAAATCGACCGTTTTAAGAATGAAGGATGAGAATACGATAATTCAGTCCTTTCATATATAAAAAATCGAGCATATGCAAAATTTCCCACCAGACCCTCCGATAAAATGGATTTATTTTTGGATCGAAGAAATGCGTGTTGCATTACACTTAATGAATGGGCTCCACGTGTCTTGGGGTGATTGGCAGATTGTCCAGATTCACCTCAAAGCCAACGCAATTTTCTGAATATTAATTCCCAAGCACGCATGAGGGGATGTTAGACGGAATATAAAACCAGAAGAAATTAGAAATAAGACAGATATCTGGGTTAATATACTTTGTTATAATCTTAAAAGTAATAAATTCAGAAAGATGTTTGAAAGGGACGGGATGGCTGGTAGATGAAAATAGATGAGTAATCCTAAGTGGATCAAATTTATTAAAATATGTACAATTTCTTACTTATGCGGATGAGTGCATGAAGAATTTGAATTTTATTACTTTGTCTTGAAATCATGAGTAGTCATCTTGTAAATATTTGATTCCTTTTATAAAGCTAAGGCACTTAATCATTTTGTTTGCATGTCTGCTTGCTTACTTGCCTGCCTGTCAAGTCAATGCTGAATGTTTGATGAGTCGTTGCGTTAGTCGGCTGAAGCCAACAATCATTTGCATCATCAAACCAAAAATTACAACAGCACTTGAACTTTAAGTGAAAAATAAGAGCAAGCACACGGGCAGTAACAGTAGTCCTCAATAAACTAATGTTAAGCGAACTAGTTGCGGTTGTTGTTGTTACTGCTGCTTCGTTTTGTTTCCTTTCAGTCTGCATCATCATGCAACATATTACAGATAATAATGATAGCAGAAACTATTTCTTGACGTTATTTTGCATGTATGCAGCCATACTTAATGCGTTGCAATCTTTTAAAGAAATTTTTTTATTTTTTTTTTTTAAGAAAAATGGTTTTGCGCACATTCATGGACATACGTAGAAATTTTTATTTAATTTTTATTTCAAACAAAACATCTCTCATTCCCCAGTTCGAGTCGAGCAAAGTCATTGCAGGAAGATACTTTATATCAGAAAAAAAGAAAGCATGATAAATTTTATTGGAATGCTTCAACTTGCTATATAAAGCAATAAGAGAATTCTTCCTAAAAATGTGAACATAACAATAACAACAACGATTGCAACTGCAATAACAGAATGTCGAATGTTTTATGTGTAACGCTCCTCTGGGGGGAGGAAGGCAAGTGAAGAGAGAAACAAAAAACAAAAAACAAATACTTTAATATTTTATGAACAACACAATATCCATATCATGTCGATATTGTACGAATTTTGTACACATTTCGAATAATATAACTTGAGACTTACGCATGATGCGCGTGTACTGCGGGTTGAAAGCTTGTTTGACATGCATCTGCCCAAAGTTTGGGCCCATTCCTACGAAGTTTCATTTTATCTAATTGTTCACATTCCTTTAAATTCCTGAATTCCTTAATTAATTCAATTTGTTTCTCTCTCGCATATGGCTTTTGAAGTAGCAACAAAACAACATGAAGTATTTAGTATAACTAAAATAAAAAAGTTACGTGCACTTGGTAATAAAATAAGTATTTTTAGTTATATTTGCTTTATTTCATTTGTAGTTTGTTTTTTTTTCTTTTCTTGTTATGGAGCTGGTATGTGCATCACGTTATCTTTAGCTTCGTCATTTGTATGGCATGCGACACTCCTTTTACGTGCAAAACAGAACGTTGTTTTATTAAAATTTCATTATTACACATCCTTAAAGGCGTTTTATTGCCTAAACTTAATAATATTTAAATTGATTTTTTCCTTAGTTGGATTCTCAGCCTTCTTCCTTTACAAATATTACAGAATGTGTGTATTCAGAGAAACCGTAAGGTTCTTCTCGCTTCTCGAAGAAGCTTAGGTACGTTCTAATTCAACGACTAAAAATTCTCTTAGATAATTGCAAGCCTGCGACGTGATGTTGATTTTTGCTATTCTCAAAGTTGGCCACCTTTAGATTGACTAGTTTAACCATTTAGAATATTTAGGTTCTTCCAAGTTACATCTAGTTATCAAAGTCTTTCAGAGGCATAATATCGCAAGTAAGAAAATTCTTCAATATTCACCTTGATGTGCAGAAAGAGTATAAGATCTTGTTAACGTTAATTCGGGATACCGGGACTAATCGGGACCTTTTCTTTAAGCCATGTTTTCATTTATGGACCTAGCCAACGTAGATATCGTCTTTGCAATTGCACCAAATTAGAGTCTACTCGTTCAAATCGATTAACGCTTTCAGTCATCTAGCTATTTAAAGTCGAAGCTGTGGAATTCAAGCCAACCTTTTTGCTTTCTGTGGTAATTTTTGGTGACCGATTGTCAAAGTCAAATCAAAATCTTATGCTGTTCCCAAGATCTAGTTTTTTACGCCTTTGTGTGTTACAAACACTTCGACAAATTCACTTATATCGTTTTTTAGGTAAAGAGTCCAAGCTGTTGCGCTGAGAACTATTACAACTAGAGTTTTTATTTATTCATTTTTATTTTGACTTAATCGAACTTTTTAAGACTTAACGTTACAACTCAAAAACCAGTTATTTTTTAGCACCAAAACTATTTTGTTACTTGTTATGTAAGGCAATCCAATAATTTGTACGCACTTCTGCTAAAAGTACGCCGAATTTCTATGGTTATGGTGGTTATAAAAATTGAGTATTAAAGTCGCCGTAACGGCCACTTTGATCAGTACTCATACGGAACAACAGTTTAAACTATAAGAACCGCCTTTTATATTCTACGGGTAATCCTAGAGTGCTTATATAAGAATGGAAATAATTGATCTTACCCAGGGACTCATTACACATATATGATGCACGACAACAAGCCGACATTTTCTAAATGTATTTTATGGAGGACCCCACTGCTCATGTTCGGAAATGCAAGAAAAGGCGTATACACCCTCACAAATTTGTAAGCGATCAAGTTTTCAATTTTTTCTGTCTATTCTGCATAAAAACTGTTAGTAATTCACCCAGAAGATTTAAAGTTACTTAATAATAATCTAGTAATAATACCAACGTCATCCTACCATAGCGTGATAAGACGGTGGGTATACAAGATTTAATCTCCCACACGACTATAATTACTTTTCTTGGTCAGCTTTCGTTCAATGCCGAACGATGGTGTCACGCAAGTTTTACAGGCACTATAATAATATCTTGATTAGAATCAAATTCTGAAGCAATCTAGTTAGATCAGCCGCAAAAGTTCAGACTTCGACTATAAATTTGATGAAAACATCGGTTCTTATGCGCCGCTTGGTATTGAAAATGGAGCAAATCGGTTAAACGACATGCTGACAGAACAACGTAAGCCGAGAGCACCTTTGCTTTCAAAAGCAAAAAAAAAAAAAAAATAAAAAAAGGGTTTTTGGCTTTACACACGTACAATGCAACGTATACAACGATAAGTTTCCATTTACAATTTCAAATTCGACTGCACCCACTCAATGTTAAAGAATATGAAAATTCCATTTCTTTTCGTTTTTCCCGTTTTTTATTTCTTTTAAGACTGAGTGAATGGTCGCAGTAAAAAGAAAAAACGAAAAAAATGTCCGCCTTTCGAACAACCTACCAGTTGTATGTGTCACCGCACCTGATGTCTGCATTTTCAGGTCGAACTCTCGTACACACTACTCCCTCTTTCCATTCCTCCAATCTTTCTCCTTTTCCCTACTCTCCTTCCCATAGCTATTCCTAATCACCACCGTGCCCCCGCACGCACAGAGGCCATGCCCTGAGTGGCTGCTCATAGGACAAAAGAGAGGAGAAAAAATAAATAAAGATAAGGGTGTGGGTAAGCAAGTCGACCACAGAAGAAATGTAATTTTCTTACTTGCTTGGATTCCATAGGGTATAAATGTAAAAAGGGGAGCTTCACCAACTGCTTATGCTTGTTATAAAAATAAACTTTTATTTAGGACTGGGGAAAGAGAAGGAAAGTGAAATTATATTTAAGTATTTAAAATTAAAAGTAAAACAACAGTTCAAGGAAAGCACTCAACGAACTGCAAACAGCGTAAAGCAAAAAAAACTTCGTGCTCTATACATCTAAAAAGTATCTTAATGATTGACTTTTTTTAACTAACTTGACCATATTCCGTATCCATGTGGTTTTTCCTTCCGCAGTCAGCCGAAAGAAAAAGGAAAGTTATGCATAATCCGCGATCGTTGTGCTTGCCATTTTGCATTTGTTTCATGCTATAACTAGTGTAAAGCGTAGCGAGTAAATGACACATGGCACATCATCATAGGCGACAAAAATAGTCGTATAGATAGCTTACTTCTCCAACTATATTTCGGTCATTTCCGTAAAGTTAATTGAAATCAAGAAAATATTCAAGATTTTTTCATATAAACAATTTTATTTTAAATAAAATCAACACATCTCGTAAATTTAGTAAAATTGTATCGAAATCCACAAGTTTGCCTTTCTGTTTCTGCCATAAACTATGCTGCATGTTGCCGTGTTTGTTTATACATCAAATATTTATATGGAATATATTCACATATATAAAAAATATATATATAAAATATATGCAAGAAATATGTGAATATCTGAAAATACATAAAGCACACACGCACACACACGCGCACACATGTATATGCATGCATGTCTATAGCAAGCAATCGATAAAAGGCAACATAATCATTTAAGAACACTACAAACGTACTCAACGTGGATTGTCAAGGTGAAATTGTAGAAACAGCGAGAAGTATAAGGATCTGTCTTCCTTAAACAGAAAATAATTTCATTTTTTTTTTTTTTAAATAATAAATGTTTAAATTAGTTCATTAAAGGTATCGAAGATGTTATTTCAAAGGCACTTTAAGAAATTCGAATGAAAATTCTTAGAACTATCGTGCTTGCCATGGTGTTCTGTAAAACCATGTTTCGGGAAAACCAAATTAAAATTTTTGGAATAAAACGTTTTTTATTACAATATTTTTTTTATTTATGAATATTTTTACGATTCGTCTACAATCCTAGGACCATAAAAACTCACTTCCAGTTTTTGCTAGAAAGTGTTTCTTTCGATAGCCGTATTCATTATTAACGTTAAAATCTTCATCAGTTTTTTGTTTCTTGGCAGAGTCATCGACTCTCTTTAAATCGCATTCAGCCTAATATCTATCCAACGGTTGTCTTGTTGAAACTATACTAACGTAGGCTTAAAGGAAAGTGATTTTAAATGAAAGTAAGCGCTTTCTAAAAGATCTCTGATAATGTGCTAGACAAGTTAGAAACGAACACATAAGGCGTTGTATTGTAAGGTACCAACAGGGATTCATTTCGTCTACCATTCTTTCCGGAGCTCTTGAAGAAAAGCCTGAAGTTCCAAGAAAAGAAAAAAAATTCCTTCAGATGGCAACGCATTCTAAAATTGATTTTCAAAGAATTTGCAGTGAGTTTTCCACTTAAAAGCATACTAGATTCTTTTTTTACACGGTAAATAAATGCTTGAAAAAATCGTGTAAAATTAAAAAATGTAGAATTTTATAGAAATTCCTACGAACTGAACAAAAAACAAATACTGAGTAACAAAATGTGATGTCCAAGTTGAAGTACAACGAGGCAAAACAAAAAGTGATCATTAAATTCGGGTACTCGCCGTAATGTAGACCTAGTCACTAAAAAACTCAACATTTAGAAATAAAAAAATTTTTTGGGATTCAAGACAGAAAAAAAAATTCGTTTAAGAAAGTGCACTTGTTCTCATTGGTGAACCGTGTTATTTCAAAATCGAGTAAAAAAGAATCGTGTAAAAAAATAGTTCGGTGTATAACACAAACAGACACGTTTGTCTTTTTGCGCATATAGCTGTGTGATGATGAGAGAAAAGTCATTTTAAATATTTTCCAAACTTTAATGTAAGGAATGCACGTAATTTTGTCTTTCGAAGACAAAGAGATAAAAATACAAAAGCTTAGCACAACAATGGATGCTAAAGTAAAGTAGTACTGTTACGAATTTCATTGCTAGAAATATTTACTCTGTTTCCATATTCCCTTAACCTTTTCAACATTTCGGCTTGAATAGCCAGAACAAATTATCAACTTTATAGACAGACTTGGATTGGGAATTATTTGATGAGTGATGATTGCTTTTATAGTTTTAAAGTTGTCGTTCGTTAAAACTCTTTTCTTTGAAATTGTAAGCATTGTAGATATTTTTTTAGGAAATGAATAGAAAATTCTTGACGCAATGGAATTTCAATATAAGAGCCATTTTTGACGCAATCTCTTGCCTTTCCTATTACTGATGATGTCAAGACATGCAAGTATTTGCTTTTGCTTAAATCCCTATCATAAAATATCTCCGTTCACTCCCACTTTTTTCCCGCAGCTGTTATTATTATAGCAATAAGCGATACATTGATTTCCTCCTTATGTTTGTATTTTTTTTTTTTTTTGGATACTTTGGCACATTACTTATAGGCTGAATGTGACGTTTATTTAAACATAAATTTACATTACTCTCAAATCGAACTATAAAATTGTCACAGGATATAATAACACCCTCTTTCTATTATGTTTGTTAAGGCATTCCATCAGAGAAGTTTTACCAACAATTACTAAATTGTCTCTCTTTTCGTGGATTTTGTTCTATTGCGGATCCTAATGCAATAAAAATTTGACTAAGGTTTATAAAAATTGAACCTGGAAGTAAAACGCAAAAATAATAATAACAATGAAGTGAGTATATGAGGTATCTTTTACAAATGGAATCTTCCTGGCCCAACATTCGATGGATGAATATACGAGAAAATTGTATTTTCTTTGAGGCACACATTAGACTCTCGTAAAAACTAGCAGCACCTTTTTTATCCCCACATCTTAATCGATTTTAAATAACTGGATCAATATCTGGCATACGTCGCAAGCAATTAACGACTTTTCGTCTGCTTTGGATGACGAAAATTCTTTATTTTTATACTCTACACCATTTGTGATACGGGGTATATTAGGCTTGTGCGCCATGTATGTTATACCCAGAAAGGCTTAAGTTCACCTTTTATTATACCGATTTATAAACGTCTGTCCGTCAACCCTTCTGGTTTTATTGTGTTCAATCTACAGATCGTAATTTTTGATATATTTTGATAAAATTCTATCCTACGACATATTTTGAGCAAAGGACGAAACGCTATTGAAAATCGTTCGGGTCCGGCTACTTGTTCGACCACTTCCCACGTAAAGCCTTATGACGAAAAAGTCGTGATAAGGAGAAAAATTACAATTTGAAAATTTTTTCGGCAAAACTTAACTAGTAATAGTGTTTTCATATTCTAAATTGGTACGAAAACTTTGGTCCGGCTGAGACAAACCCCTTCTCATATAATCGTTCCTACGTAAACTGAATCTTTATATGGCAAAAAGGTATACTTTTCAGTATTTCATGGCGAAAATTGGTTCACAATAGCAAACTGACAAGGAAAGCAACTTTACCGGTTTTGAACGATGTAAGTCTACTGTTTGGATACGGCGGCGTATAAGGCTTCTTAGGAAATGTAACTCTTCATATACCAAAAACGACTAATTGTTAATGTTTTATGATGAAAATTTGTTCATGATAGTAATTTGACATAAAAATGAAACGGACCAAATTTTAACAAACATTGCTTTACTTCTTGGACCCCACTCCATATGAAATCTCTTATAGATAGTAAGCCCTTCAAAAAAAGATTCAACTTTTAATATTTTATGATGTAAATTGGTTCATAATTGTAGATTAGCATAAAAATTAACGGTAAGAAATCTGGAGCATATTGTAGAGCGCAGCAAATATAGGGATTATCAAGAGAAGCAAGCCCTTACATGGAGAGAAAGTCTAATTTCTAGTTTTTTATGACTGAAACTGAAAAATATACTTTTTAAAAAGTAAAATGTTTGAGTAACTATACCATGCAAAGTAGCGTAGGGCTTCTAATAGTTGCCCTTGCCCCCAACCGTAATATACTTACTTGTTCAAAGCATGTTTGTATAGTTAAACGAAATGCCAACCATCACCTTTCCATCGTCTCAACTAAGGCAGCTGTAAGAATGGTGAGACTTTACTAAACTCTAACCGAAAATCTTATTGTGGTCAAGAATATTTATGCTTCATAGAACATCTGATCGCTGCTTTTCTATCTTGCAAACCGCATGCCATATCATAAAAATATTTTTCAATAAAATAAAATGCTATAAGAGTGATTTCGACACTGACCTATATATAAAATGAAAACCTTCTCTAAAAGACAGGTGAATGAATATACATAACGAATTGAGAAACAAAAAAAAATTTCATTTATTTAAAATTATTTACTGTTACTATTTGCGACACAAATTTTAATGACAGAGAATGTCTTCCTTCTTCACAATTTTTTTAATTTTACAATTGTGTGCACACAATCACTTGTTAAGAAATTGTAGTCTGCAGCAAGATTATTAACCAAGGTCAGTCAGTCAGACTGTCTAGAAGTGCGTCTGCAGCCAAGCATGAGCTTTTAATAAGACGATCCGTCAATTTTTGATTGTGTAGTTAGCGTTGCTTTACTTAGAATTTAATTACATTTAACTGACCAATTTTATTAGTATTTTAATGCTCAGCTATGTATACTTTTAGAATACTAAGAAATGAAATCTTCTTTTATTAATAAATGCCTAATCATTTATTCAGCTTTGGTGATTCGAAACAAAAGATTTAATACTACTTAAGGCGGCATACTTCTGATACTAAACACGCGCTTTTTCTACATCGCAACTTTAGCTATTATCTGTTAATTATATTGCGGCGGTTTCTTTTAGTCTATCGATTAGACCATCCTCAAGATCGTGGATCAGTAAAGAGTTGAACATGTCCACATCAGCCCTAAATTTTCTTAATGTCAAATTCGCTCACGGGTAGTGTAGTGGCACTAATGGATCATAATCGTTAAAATCTTGTCGCTAACTGAAGAGGTGATCCTCTTGTGCTGACTTTCGCGTTGGCGTATCCAAGTAAAAACAATATAGTCGGAAAAGGTCTATCATTAATAACCCTACACAATTTCGCCTAATGGAATTCTTTCATTATTTTCGTGATAAAATAGTAAAGGTTATACCTTGAGTCCATGTAAAAGCATACTTTTCGAGATAGTTCTTATCTAGTAGAGGACGTGAAACGGAGACTGATGCCGCCCATATTCAGCGAAATTAATCTTTTTTTCGTTGATGACCCAAAGTTCGTGCTTATGTACCATTTTTAAGAACCGTGCAATTTTTTTGGGGCCAATTTACGTTCATTTCTTAAACAGGTTGAATGTCTCAGACATTACGAGATAGCCCATAGCCCATCGCTAACAAAAACAATATAATTATTGATATCGAAGTTTTCCGAAAAGCGTGTTTATTGATTGTCGATAATTCTGCTAGAAATTTTGGAAAGTATAAGAAAGCAAATGTACGCTCATTGTTTGGCATTTATAAAAAAATTAATTTTATTTTTAGTAATTAGGAAAAATCCTCCTTAGTCTGGATTTGCATCTATATGTAATGTATCAAAACTGCATCTCAAAAATACTGATTAAGTTTATAAGGGGTCATCGCGAACGATAATCGATCTTAAAGCGAATTCTTCGAAACGTTTTTATTATTAGATGGGAATTCTTTTCGGGAATGTACAGCAATATTGCAGTTGTCTTAAGTGCTTTTGCGGGGTTTTTCTTTTCTTTTTTATTTTTCGTAAATATTTGAGGCAAATTTTAAAATCATAGTCCAAAATATATTCATATTTAAATTGTTTTTGTGTTATTGTTGTTGTAGTCGTGGTTATATAAGTAGTGTGTCTCCTTTTCAATTTAATGTGTTGAACGAATTTAAGTCAATGTAAAGGAATTCTTGACATGTAGCAACCATATTGATACCTTAGCGGGCCTGTAGTTATAATTATTTCACATTTACTACAAACGGGGCGAACAAACTTTGTTAAGTTAGTTTACTACACACCTATCTAATTTCCTTTACTATATTTAGTTTTTCGTTCGCTTTCGCTCTTCTTGCGTTTGTATTCGAACAATACCCCAGTTATCCCATCATCTTGATTGTGTGCGTGTATGTGCAGTCGTGTTTTTTGATTTCATATCTAACGATAAAAGTTTTTACACATCATTAAGCGACATTATTGTTTTAAAATAGAAAAGAACACAATGTTATCGCATATTATCTAAAAAGCTTTAGGCAAACAATCCAAAATAATGAAGAAGGAAAGCTTTGACATTGCAAAAAATAAATTATCCCATCATTTTATTTTTAAACTATTTTTTTTTTTTGTTTTGTTTTTGTGTTTTTTATTTAATTAGTATTTAATGCAATTAAATTGGTCTTTCAGGTGCATTATTTTACGCCTTTAAGCGAGCCAGTGGGCATTTATTTGTTATCTATATAATCTTTTTTATTGCTATTATAATTATTATTATTATTTCTTTTATGACCTAAGACAATTTAATAAAATTTTTATTTGTTTTTACATTTAAATCAATTTTAGTATGCGACATCGGAGAAGATATACTTTGTGCACTCCTTCGTTTGCAATACGCCTCCCAGGCGCTTTCAAAAAGCAAGCGTTGCTAAACTGATTATTTGAAAGAAAGCCACGTGAGACTTGGACTCTACAATAGTTTGCCATTGCTCTAAAACATGTAGATTTTCAATTCAATCTTACTTTTCACATTTGTGTTGAGGCAATGGGTCTTAAAGCAAATCTAAATTTTATTTAGCATTGATTACATTTGATGAGTGTTTATAGAATTCAACAAGTTCTTGCTCTAGACTTGTGTCTGGCCTCTTCCCCGAAAGAGCCACAAAGCAACTCAAATGTTGGTCGCGTTTATCTACAAGTCCACGCTAGCTACATTCTTCTGTTTGAAGTCTCCCTTAGAGACTTAAATTGGCAAACTAATGACGTTTAGAGTGCTTATTGTATGTCTTCTTATCAATAAAAGATTTAGATGAAATCCATATCTAAATTCCTTACAGGTGACTAAGAGACATCTGCAAATAAAGTCTTAGTAAATAATTCATCATAATATTTAGCAAGAGTTTTCTTGAGCCGCGATGTCGACAAATCAGGTGAAAACATTTTAGTGGGACTGGGCTCACCATTAATTACCCTACATCACTTCGCTTAACACACTTATTCATATGACGACTTTTCAAAATAAGGCGTTATATATGACAATTAGTCGAAAAACTGATCCGAGATGTACCGAAACACTCTCAATAGCTGTTTGTCCTGTGGGCAAAACTCCTTGGTGTACAAAATTTTGCCAAAACATCTCAGAAATTGCGAACTGTTGGGCCCAAGAATAACGCCTCAGATGCACGGACGGACAGAATTGCGACTTATCG
Organism: Glossina austeni; assembly: GCA_000688735.1. NCBI lineage: Eukaryota > Metazoa > Arthropoda > Insecta > Diptera > Glossinidae > Glossina > Glossina austeni. The sequence goes on from KK502517.1 coordinate 439,583, forward strand.
TTTGAGCACAAAAATTCATGGACAGACGTTATACGGACAAATCGACAGACAAACTTAGATCAATATAATAACGAAAGTAGGGCTATCTCAAGTCCTTCTGAATGTTGTATACATCCGCACAAACTTAATATACGCTTCTGCCACAAGTGGTGTGAGGTACAATAAGTGATACTAAAGATCAAAAGTATGAGTTTGTATCATGTACAACGCACTGTGCTTACAAAGCAGCAAAGCTTTGTTGCGTACCTAAAGGCTAGGCGTGACCAGCCAGGGGCAAGTTATTTTATTTTATTTATATTTTGATAGTACCGTTTGATAGCAATTCGCATGTGCTGAGATTTCTTCGACAGAGGAGGGAGTATTTGATTCGCAGTTTCATTAAAGATTTTTTGTTTTTTGCGATAACAGTGATTTACTTGTGTGAACATTTAAAAGCAATCCAGTTATTATTGCACTTTAATTAATCAGTAGTGACATCTCAGCGTGCACACAATTGCTATCTAATGAGTTTTCGAGGAATTTCACACAAAACTTCATTCATGTTCATATTACACAAAAGCTGCCTCGTGATAGATGCGGTGTACATGTATATATATGTATATATAACAACTTTCGCTATTTGCTAACAATATGTACACAGACATTGCGCACTGATAAGAAATTTAAAAATTAAAAGGAAATAATTTCTTAATAATAATGAAATAATTATTTTTTCTTTTTCTTACAATTATTTCTTATTTCTTATTAACCCATAAAGTGTTGAGTCATGAAGCATTTATATGAACAACAAAAAAAGATAGTAATCATTAAACGAAATTTACATAAACTACTTAGCTGGTGAGTTGTGACTAAATATGGTCAAATTTGTTAAACATAACTTTAAAAAATAAAGAAATAAAAAAAAGAGTAATTGTGGACAGCAACACATAAAAGTAAGCAGCGAGTGGCAACAATTTTCCAATATTTTTTTTTTTTTTTTTTTTTTTTTTTTTTTAAACAAAAAAGAAATAAAAAATGGTAAATGTTCATTATTTTTATGAACTTGAGTAGCTAATAATGATGTTTGCACTCGCTCCTCTTAAACGTGGGGCGGAGAGGGGATATTATATGTCAAAGATTTCACAAAAAAAAAAAAAGAAAAAAATAATAATAATAATAAAAATAAAAAATAAAATAAATAAATAAAAAAATGAAAACATAAAAAATGCCGGTGAAATAGCAATGCGAGCCAGCCAGCCAGCCAGCCAGCCAGCCAACACACTTAGCAAATAACAAACAGCCAGTGCAGTGCGGCAGTGCAATGTAACATGGATGAAATATAACGCGATATAACACAATTCGCCGCAACATTACAGACACACACTCCACTTTACTTCTTTTTTTTTTTTTACTGGTTTCTTTTATATATGCTTCGATGCATGTTATTGCTTGCATCTAGTCATGCAAACTTAAGCTAAATCATGTACACATGCATATGCAGACACTCACCGAAGAAAAGACCGCTCTAAGCAACCGACTGTTACGCTAAAAGTCAGACAGTTGAACTGTCTTATTTAAGCCTACACATACGATGGCATAGATGCAGACCATAAAGGGAGTCTAGATTGCAACGTAATGATTATAAAAAATTACTACCCCTCCGACGTCTGTCTATCTGATAGTGTGTCTCTGCCACACCTCTCAAACTCTCTTTCCATCTTTCTATCTCTTTCAAGACATTTAAATGAAGAGTATCTGCTATTTAAGCTCATTTCTGTTAAAGGCGATCTGCCGGTCTCGCTAACTTAACCAATGCATATGTCAGTCTAGACACGAGCTGATATTATATTCTTGTATACTCAAAGAAATATTCAATGACTAAACAACTGACCGACTCTCCGTCTGTCGTTAAGTCTTTTCGTCTACTTAACATATGACGTCCGTGCGGCTGATCAGCTAGTTTGCCGGTCGATCGACTAGCCGCTTACTTACCATTGATTTCTTTATATACCTATTCATTTATTTTAGTAGCGCCGTTGACGTTGGCGTTTCTGACAACTTTGTATTGTGTTGGCTTTCGTAGTTTCTTAGTTTTATTTATTTATTTATTTATTTATTTTTTTCTTATTTCAGTCTAAAAATAACTATACACTAGCGTTGTTGCCTTTGTTGCTCTTTTGAACGTCAGCATCAACAACAGCTGCTTTGTCTAGTTTACAATGAGATTGTGTGCTTCGTTAGGGGAGTATGAATCAAGTATGATCAATTCTCTCTTTTGAACTTTTCTCTTTCTCTCTCTGTCTCTCTCTCCCTCTCCGTATAGTTGTAAATATTTATACTTAGTTTTTATTACAATTATTTCTTACTCGCTCCCATACTTCTTTTTCTCGTTTCCTTTTCTTTCTTTCCGCTATAACTAACTGATCTGATATACTCTTCCCCTCATGCTTTGCAACTTTAACTAACTATATCATAATAGCTTTTCGAGCTGTTCTTGATATCACTAAGTAACAATTACTTTTATGTATGTGCCTTAAGACGAAGTTATTAAATTCTCTCGCTTGTCGATCTGATATTGATCGATCTTTTTTATAGAGAGGTTGGCGAATTCGTACTTTTGCAGACAATAGATTTTGCCTTTGGTAATACTACAGCATACTAACCTATAGAAATGAAATGAACTTTTGACAGTATTCTTCTACATGATAATCATGTGGTTACTTGAAAAAAAAAAAAAAAAAAATGAAATAAAGACTTCCCTTTAACTTACGCACTTCATACGTACTAAATCGCTTTTTACGCAGTAAATTTTATGTCGCTTTTTTACGCGTTCTTTAAACTTTTTGCCATAATAAGGACTAATAAAGATTAGGGGGATGGGTTAGAAACTAATACAGTTTTATTGAGAAAAAATAGTTAAAATTGATGATATTGTGCATCGTTAGCCAAATGCTTTTACGAAAACGTAAAGATATCAGGTGCGCAGAATATAAACTTCACCTCGTCCCCTCAGAGCAATCGTTGCTTTTGCTGTAAGCATTTTTCAAATTGGGATTTCTTTTCGTGTGTTTGCATATGAATATGAATTATTTCGCTGAAGTGAACACGATGCAGAATAAAACAATTTTTTCATCAACAAAAAAAGGCGGAAAAATTGGCGTCAACGCGAGAACGTTACTGATGTGGCTTAAATCCCAAGATAGTACTGTCATATTGTAATAGGAGCTGACAAACTTCCACAAAGCCAATAATCGTAATGAAAAAGTAGACGACTAGGGCAACTATTTGTGTGGTCAGCTACATGTGATATATTTTGAGTTGCTCTAAGCAAACCAAATCGTAACTAAGGAACGCTATTAACAGCAAATGCTGCGACTGACGCAATCCGTCGAAAGTAGATTGATTTGTCGTAGCCTGCTCCGTGTATTCATCAGACACTGCACCTTCTGATAATTTTCCCACAACAAAGCTTCGATTCTCACGATCAAATTCCCAAAACGGATGCTTATACAGATACCCTAAAAAGAGCAATTATCTTTGCGATGGACAAACACTCTAAATAAAATAATTTTACCTTCTTACCTTTTTACCTCTTCAAAGTAAGAGCTTCTTTCATTATAAAATCAATTAAGATTAATTTCTATACTTGATGGTACTTTAAGGAAAAGTTGACACAATATTATCTTATTTATGTCACCTCCTTTAAATTCCTTTAAATTGTTGGTTGCTGCGAAATTTTAATATACATATATGTCTATATATATAGCAAAGTTGACTCATCATAATCCTTTTAACTCTTGACTTTTGCAACTCAATTAAGTGTAAAGTTTTATTTTAATGCAATTGGAAGGCCTAAGAGAAAATGTATGCGCTTTATAATAATTGAAGTGCTAAGCCGTAGGCTTTACGGAGCGGCAACGTAAATGTAGGCTTGAGATGATTTTAATTTAATTGATTTTTACCGGCAATTATGTTTATTCTTACAATTAGAATCAATACAATTTTCAAATCAAAGTACCGTATCACACATATATATATATATATATTAAGAAAAAGTTAGAGACACTGTAGTGGGACACGACAATTCCATAAATACCGTACACCACTTCACTAAGTTCAGTTATTCAAAAAAGTCTTTTCAAAGTGAATAATTATATGAAGTGTGGAGTAAACACTGGTTCAATCCGAACCATATTGAATAGCGATCATTCTTGGACCAAGCGAAGTCGGCCTACTAAGTTTTATTAAAAAATTCAGCACAAGAAAATAAGGCGGACACATGGACAGACATACAAGTTTAGATCGATTCAGAAAGTGATTCCACAGCGGTCGATAGGTATAATAAAACATAGGCCTATCTCGAGTGCTTCTGGGTGGTGCGTACATTCGTCAAAAATGATGCAATGCATTTAATATTTAATCTTCTTTTTATAAGCTTTGGTTTTTTTATTCGATCGCGCATAATCATGTAAACAATGAATATTGTTTATTGATTGGTTTATTTTTCAATTTGATATTCACTTTGAGTTAAGTTTTCAATAATATTAAAGCTCTGCAAACATTTTGATCACTTTTTCACTAAAAACGGGCATGTATTGTGGAAAATTGGGACAATATGTATTAATAAAAATCACTTTTACAATATTTTACAATATTTTTGACAACATGGCGATATCATGTCGAACGAACTTATATTGGTTTGACAGCGATCATATTCGCGAACTTGCGTGCCAGCCAAACCATGCTGCATTGATCTGGAAAAGTGGTAATCAGGAGGCGCCATATATGGTGAGCATGCTGGGTATGACAGAACTTCCCATTCGAGCTGCAACAGTGTATTCTGGACAACTCTTGCAACAAGTGGCCAAAAAATGGTATTTGCAGTCAATTCATGTCGTCACTTTTAAACTGCTGAGCCCAAAACCGACAATTAGGATATGATGGAGCAGCATCACCACAAGCGTCTGAACGTGTTTCGGCAGCAGATTTCTTCAAGTAGACAATAAAAGTAATGAATTTGGAAGAAGAAGGATTTTGAGAGCTTCATGATTAGCGTCGGCGTACGTTGAATAAATCAATAACATTAAATGGAAAACTGTTAGTTTATGTAGAGAAAGGTAAAAACCATCGAATTCAACCGTATTTCCCACTTCTTTATCATTTCTACCTGCAGAAGGCGCTGATCAAAATTTAATATGACGCTGTTAGAATAAGAAGATAGTCATTATGAAAGTACGTAAATACATCTGCTGGGCTTATCGATAAAAAAATTATTAATTAAATTTCAATTATGGCAAATTGCATTAAAATACGCATTATTACTGAATATAATCAAGGTTGTGCAGGAAAAACATTCGCAAAAATAAAAACCGCTGTATTAATAATAAAAAAAAAAAAAAAAATTATTGCTAAAATACCGAACAACACAATAGAACGAACGAGAGACAGACTGAAAATGAAATAAGTAAAAGAATATATAAAATAAAAATAAAAATCTAAAATCCAATTTGTCGTCTAGGCGCCAAAGACAAACGCCTGACTGAATATCTCTTTTGCCTGCTTTCTTCTTTTCGATTATGCATACGTAACACAATAACGTTGCAAACGTTGCGTTTTTTTTTTTCTTTTGTAATAAAAGTAAATTCTTAAAAAAAAAAAAGAAAAAAACAGTAAAAAAAGCAACAACAAATGGATTTAAAAACTTGTGTAAAAGTTGTTTTTTAAAAGGTGTAAGTTGTAAAATTCGTGTTAAATTTTCTAAGTCAACTGCTCCTCTATAGTAGTTCTATAGTATGGATCTTTACACTACGTTTTCATGACGATTCTCTTCAATACTAACGACGTAAGTTAATCACTTATGCGTTCTATGGTCAAAGTAATAAACCTATATCACGCTGTATTATATTATTGCCTTTGGTGTTGTAAAAAATAATGGTTGGCTATTCTCTAGAATAGCGAGGTTATAACATGAAAATTGAAGGCTTATAAGAAAGCATATAATTAAAGTAATTAATCAGTTACCATGGGATGGGAATTTCATTTAAAGGAAGCTTCTTTAAAGGAAAAACGATTTTTTACGCATCACTAGAAATAATCTGAGTTTGAAAAAGCTATAGAGTCAACTTATTCTAATCTAGCAGCAGTGAGTAAGAGCTTAACATTTTGCCTTATTCTCGCTAGATTTTTTATTTTTTCTTTTTAATTTCAATTAAAAAATGAGATATCGCTTTTAGCAATGCTGTAAACGTTTCAGCAAAACTAATGAAAATTTAATTTTTCTAAACAACTTGGGCTGCTGTTGCTGACTGCTTTTGCTAACAAATACGGCCAACATACCAAAGCGGCCGCCCCTTTGGTAAGGTGCGACAATCATGAAAAATTTTTTTACAAAGGTCGTGTAAATTGACTTTTGGTAAAAGACTTTTGGGACTGTTAGTAAAGCCTTTCGTTTCACAACCTCAGAAAATAATAACCTTAAAATTGTTAAAGAAGATCCAAAATGTTTCTTAGCGGGGTTGTGAAGGATACTTAATTGCATTTTCGGTTGGTCTTGTTGTTGTCCAACCCTCGTGTCACAATTTCTATAAAAGTAGACTGAAAAAGTGAGTGAAGTTTTTTTTCCCCGTCTTTGCCTTTGGATTAGATGAAATATTTTAATTGCAGCAACATGTTCCCGGTCAAGATGATCATGAACATTGTCTTTAAAAATATAGGAAAAATATATGTTATATTAATACTAATACAAAAATATGTGTGTAAAATGCAGAAAAATCTTAAAATTATCTATATAGACATGTATTAATTACGATGTTCAAAAAATAAGGGGAATATTCGAATGTCAATGTAAGCTTTTTTTTTTCTTTTGATACGATTGACTCAATTGACAAAGGTTTCATATCATTCGGTCCCAGCCTATATAATAGAGCATCTCTTGTATTCTTTGTCCACAAATTATCAAAATGAATATTTCTGCTGAGCAGAGAATTTCTATTAAATTCTGTTTAAAAAATGATTGATATGCTTGCACAGATGCATCGGAAATGCTCAGGAAGTTTTATGGTGACGAAAAAACGGCGCAACTAAAGGTTCAAAAGTTAAACACAGAGATGGTACGAGAGCAAGCTAGAAGCTTAAGCACGTCCGAATGGAGCGTCAGTCTGTCAACCATTGATGAAAAGAACAATCTAATGGCACATGATGTTGCTAATTGGACTGGGCAAACTATTAATAATCTTGCCTTCTCTCAAAATTCGTACAAAACCAGATATAAGAAGTGGTCTGAGACGACGACTTTGCCTTTGCTTTTATTTTTCGCTCCTACGTTCCTTCTTTTCCTTTACACCAATGACGCAATGGATTAATTTAAGTTGACAAAGACACAAAATGCTCCTGCATATCTTGTTACATTTTTGACTATCCCTACTGCCAACAAATGCTTTACTCAAACTTGCAAAACAAAACAGAGGAAGTGGTCGAATTTTCTGCTTTATTTATTAGCATTAACTTAAGCATTTCGTATCTCTACGTATAGAATTTTTTTATTGGAATTTGGGGAAGAAAAAGAAAATTCATAGGAGATTATTATCAATTAATACATGCTTGGGTTAATTTAACAATGGCAGGCTTTGGTTAACTTGTTGTTCCACGTAAATTGAAATCATTTTCATAAAATTTGAAAAACTTTAGAGAAAAACGAAAGTTGTCATAATTTTGTTGTAAACGTAATATATTTTTACTCCGTGAATGCACAAAAGTTTATTACAAACGAGTTGAAGACATACATAAACAGTCACAACCACAACATGCTATTGTTGTTGATGATGTGTTGATTGTTGTTGCTGTTGCCTGTTGTATTGATTTTGAATACCAGTTTACGTTTTCAAATGAAACTATGGTAATATTTGAAGAAAAAAAGAACAAAGTTCTGTTTCTGTTGACCTTGACAGAGAAATATACTTATTTTATATATCTTTTTTTTTTTTTTTTTTTTTTTTTTTTAAATTCGTTTTCTTCTAATACAGTGCTAACCAATTATGTGAAAAGATTACCAGCAAATTAGGTAACAATACTTACAGTATTGCTCAAGTCTTTATATCGATCTGCGAGTTTTCATTCTCCGTTTATTTTTTTCCCTATTTATTTTTTTTTTTTAGTTAAATCAGTTTATAAAAACACAAAACGTTATTACGTAAATTTAAAAATTTTTTTTTTTTTTTTTTTTATGAAATCAAAGCCGCAGATTAGAATGTTTTGTGATTATTGATGTGTAACAAAAAGTGTACCCATCCTCCCAATACAATAACAATGTAACGACAACGAGGCTTACGTTTGTTGTTTGTGTGTGTGGTTGATTTATTCATAAATTTATTATTATCATCATTATATGGTTATTGTTGTTGTTGTTGTTGTTGTTGTTGTTGTTGTTGTTGTTGTTGCTTTTGTTGTTGCTGCAGTTAATTTAATGTGTTTTATTTCATTTTAAAGAAATCGCAATATGTCTCATTTTTAATAAATTAAATATCTGTATATATGCATATATATGTGCATACGCGTACGTGTGTGTGTATGCATGCATGCATAAAGTATTTTAAAAAGAGCAGAGAAGAAGAAGAAGCAGAAGAAAAAACAGCAGGGAAAAGAAGCGAAACCAGAAGAACGATACGATAAGAAGACACACCATAGCATACATTTTTCCGCACTTACATACATACATATATGTGCGCATTTAAATGAATGCAAGCCAATGCAAGCAGGAACAAACGAACGATAATCATTAATAGCATAGAGAGTTGAATCAACTTCAAGAATTTCAAAGTTACACATACACACACGCACACATGTACACGCATTCATATACATGCACATTTTTGTTGGCTTACATGTACACGGGCTTACAAATTCTTTTGTGTCCATATTGCAAAATCAAAGTCAGACTTTGAATGGACTCTCGACACCAAACCCTACACACGCTCCTTTTATAAACATACACTTTATATGTATTGCAACTGTGAAGGAATCCAATGATGCAAAAAAAGAAAAAAAGAGAGGAACAAATGAATAAATAAAACTTACACTGTGTCCGCATTTCTTTAATTACACATAAATCTAAAAGTTACTATGCGTGTGGTACTCGTCTGTATTATCTTCCAAAGAGTTTTAGGATGTGATCAAATGTAAGAAATTGGAAATTTATTTTATCAAAAATGTTACCAAGGGTGAATGTACTGGTCTTTTACTTTCAACAGGTTAATGCTTAAGAAATTGAATTAATGAGTCAAAGTGCATCTCCACTAAGCTTAATATATTTACCTTAAGGAATGCCATGTATTTAGTCGTTTTACGAAATGACCAAAATTGTTATTTACTTTCTCTTCCGAATGTTTGCATACTATAGCAGGGAAAGCACGTATCATTTTGTCCATCCCAAAGGGTGACACCATTTTCGCTCACTTTCATCAGTTTGGTTGCTTCTGAAACGAACAATTAGTTTGGCACTACGATGCAGTTTGTTATTCCTGTTTAGGTTCATAGCGATTCACACGAGTCTCATCAACCTATCCACTCATGCTTACCTTTTTGAATGTGATACAGATCCTACTAAGGAGATGTCATTTTATTAATAGCTTTCTCTATGTATTCCTCTAATTGGGGTGTCAGGTAAGACCGAAATCGTTTAATCGCCGATCTCCGTGTTCAGTATAGTTCGTGGGTTTAATCAATCAATTCTTTATTATTTGATTGCAGTTCTTACAACTTCTCAATAAATATATCATATGCACAACGTCTGAACTTATCTAACAACTAAGGTCGGCATTTCAATATTGTATATCACCTATACCTTTCTTTATTTTCGCGATAAGATATCAAAATTTATATCTTGTTGCCATATCAAAGCATGCTTTTTATGGTAGCCCTGATAAGGCCGCGAGCTCAAAACGTGCACTGGCGTGATCTAACTTTTGTATCTACTGTTGTCATAAAATGTTTCATTTTCCAAATCGATTAACTGCATTTTCTGAATCTTACAAAAATCTTAATTTGACTCTCTTAACCAGTTAACTGTGTCGAACTCTTTGGAAAATGGGCGTTGAAATTGCAAAAACTTAGCGGCGACTAGTATACTCGCCATACACAGTATGAAGTTAGATTGCAATAAAATAACTTCACGAAATGACACAGAAATCTTTTAAAATGCACATTCATAATGATAATCTTTTATGAGTAAACCCGACAAGGACGGATGGACGGATTGTGACGTAGATATTCGTCATAGCACAAAATTTTCTACTTTTTTCATGGCCTATGTATTCGTCATACACAGTTGACTAAGTATTAACAACACTAAAATTCATAGCAAAATTTCTCTAACTATATAGAGCAATAAATACTTAATTTCAGGAGCCAATTTACACTTTAAGTCGTAATAAAAATTTAGTTGAAACAATATTTAATGAAGCAATTAAAAGCTCAATGAAAATCGTTTTCTTTTACTACTAAACACACGGCGTAAAAAAAATACATAAAATTTTTTTATTACTTTTCACTACTTTTTGTTTTATGGAGTTAATCGATTTCGTAAGTGGGGCATTCATATGAACGTTTACTTTTCATGACAATCGCTATGTGATGAGTTCGAGTTGAAAAAATTGATATACGTGATCCAAGATCGATAAACTTAATTATTATATCCATTACGATGCCTTATAAAGACCTACTTTTCATAGAAATGATTATTTGGCATCGAGTTCAGATAATTGATTCATTCGATCCACGTTTTTACCTGAATTTTGAAAAAGTTTTGAGAATAAAGCGTGATGTGGCTGGTCGTAAAAGTGGTCCCATCTCATATATCTTTGTCAGAACTTCTCCTCGGGTCAAAGCACGTCAGCGTATTTAATTTCGTGAAAATATATCAAATATTTGGGATATGTTGCCTAAACGCATTAAACACGGACAGTGGGACAGATAAGCGCAATTCGATACAGAAGCATTTCCTATAGTGATATGTGGGCTTCTACGAAGTCCCTTTAGGTGTCACATACATTCGCATAAGCTGATAAACAGATTATATAGGATATATTGAAAAGAAAATTAATTAATTATACAAAATTAAAAAATGGCGCACGTATAGTGTATAAAGGTTAGCGTATAAAAGTTTTCTGAACGCCAACATATTCTATTTGCCCAGCATTTCATTATAAACTTTATTTGCGTTTTTAATTATCTTAAGGAAATAATCCTTCACTCCATATTTTTTGTAGTTTTCAATATATACGTATGTAGTTTTTTTAATCAGCCAAACAGGTATAATTGGATCACCTGGCTTAACTACATAAACTTGGATTTTATAGTTTGTCCGCAAAAAGGACCGTCAACCGAATTATGTTTGTGTGGCTTAACCTGACCTCTATTTTAGGTTAAGCTAGATTTTGTTTAATAAAGTGGGCTGCATGTTTCTCGCTTTCCATGCTTCTAGTGTTTTCGGAGTATATTTTCTGTACGCAGGCAAGCGACGTGATGTTAAGAAATTGCATTAGTGCAAGCAAGTGTTTGCAGCTTTCCCTGAGGAAGAATTTGAGTTAAACAAGTGTTTGCCCGAAGCAGCTATGCTCACTTCATTCGCATTTTTATGCAGGAGCTTGCATGTAGATGTCTCTCTAGTAAGCAGGAATGTGAGTAAAGTGCATATCCTTGCCGGCCTTGGATGAAGAATGGTGCCATGTTCAAAACATAAATGACTAATGCACTGTAAAATATCTGAACAAACAAAAGCTTTTGATCCTGGCGCGAGAATTAATCGGTCACCTTATAATAACTGTTTTGAAAATAACACAAAATTCATATATATATGCATGCCCAAAAGAATATGAATTATTCCAATTTTTTTTCTTTTTATTTTTTTTTTCAATCCATTTTCTATGTCCGTAAGAGCTTTGAAGCTTCAAGGCGGAGACAAGTTTCCAAAAAATAACCTTATTTATGAATAAAAATATTTTGTTTTACATATTCATTGAACTGTGAAGATAATTATTGTTTACTAACGTACATAGCCATTGTAAATAGAAAAGAAAAATAATATAATTGAATATCGAGATTACGTTAGGGCAGGTTCATAATATTTGAACACTTTGATTCATTAAACATGCATCTGAAAGCGCGCAAATGGCTTGAAAGAGCCAAAGATCAATCGACCGTTAGTTGCACGTAAACATGTGTTTATAATGTGCACCTGAGTGTGTGCTGTGTACGTAACTACACAGCATTTTTTTTTTTTTTTTGAGGTTCTTTCACAATTATAGCGTAACAAAAAATTTCGGCTTCATTGCAAACGTCTGTCGGTTTTCGCGTATACCTCATAATATTTTGTTGCTTTTTTTATTATTATATTTACGAGGTTATTGGCCTTACCTTGCAGCTATATTTCCTACTGCGTCATAATTTTGTGAAACCTACAGAATGATTCTCGTATGTGTAACTCTTACGTTTAAGCGTTAAAATGAAGATCTTCCTTTTTTCTTTTTTACTATTTTTTTCTTTTTTTTCGTTATGGTTTTCCAACTTTCAAAATATCTCATGTATGGTAATTTTAATCGTAACATTAGCAAGTAGACAACAAAAGTCAGTGAAATTTAAGGAAATTTTTATCCAAATTAACATACGCTCTTTAAGTTATCACATCAACACCTTGTACTGGGCACACATATGTCACAGTTTAAGCGTTTCGCTTTTTACTCAACTCTTTAATATGTGAATGAAACCTGTCATATATCACGTTTTACGCGAAGTGTTAAAAAAAAAAAAAAAGTTGTTTTTTTTTTCTCTATTTTTTCCGCTCTTGTTGCTTTCGTCTTCGTCCGTACACGTTTTCATTTATGAATGCTTTGAACTTTGTGTTTTTCGGCTGTCTTGTCATATGTCAGTCACACCTCAACGCCAGTGAAGACATTAATTGCTGAAAAGTGTTCCGTAAATGTGTTCATTTAATGTTTGTCGCATTGTTTATCTAAATACATAGCGTTGAAGTAATGATAATCCGTTTGCGGTGTAAGACAGACATTGCTTTCAAATGAATTTTTTTGAAAATTATTTTTTTTTTTAATAACAAATATTCTAAAAAATATTAAGCCTAATAGCAGGAATAGCATTAGTTGAACATATGGTCTCTTCAAAAATTATCACTTTTTAGATGTGTCTAGTATTTGTGTTAGTTAAGATACTTTACTAATGAATTCTTTAGGTTTTTAACTACTCCTCTTTACATTGCCATTTGCAGATGTATGTAACGTCTAGAGAAACCTAATAAGGGCAACCTCTGTTACAACCTAATCCTCTCCTTTGCGGGAGGCAAGTGGCATGCAGTTGGTGCGGATTTCAATCTAAAAGAAAAATCGGTTAATTGACATTTCCTTAGGCGCAGAGCAGCGTACAGGTTTTTTTTTAAAATTTGAATCTTCTTGTGATTAGGGAACACTTCTCTACACAACTTGTGATAAAACGGTTTTTTAAGTTTTTGCGTATGGGTATAATATTCGAAATAACTGTTTATTGCTTGTTTGTCTATCTGTCCGTCTGATGTCTACTCATGTACTTTTATGTTCAACCTACAATTCGCAATTTTTGAAACGTTTTGGTGAAACTTGATACACGTACGTGTATCAAGGTATTGAAAATGATTCGGGTCAGACCCCTTCTTCAACCACTTCCCATTTAACGTCTCATTTTGAAAAGTCACGACATTAATATATGTATTAAGCGAAATAGTGTGGAATATTTAGTAACGGACCTTGGCCCATTACACGGTTGTTATTATATTTTTCATGAGAACAGGCCGCTTTTTCCTTGCATATATCTAAGACAGGGCCGATTATGCTTCCCTGATATCTGATATTTGCCTAAATATTTTTGTTCAACATGCACTGTTGGAATTGTCGAAATATTTTATTGAGATTTTATTATATATATATATGACTGAAATGTTCTGGTCCAAGTGCCTACCCTATTAAAAATGGGTTGAGTTGGATTCATGCACAAACCTATTTTGAAACAGCCATTATTACAGTGAACAATAGTATGTAGTGCACACTAAATAGATGGAATGCAATTATTTTTCGAATCCCCTCAATATAAACGTCTTTAGATCAAATATATCTTTCTATAACAACAAGTTCGAATTTTCAGTATTTTGAGATGAAACTTAGTTAAGACAACAGAGATTTGAAATATAAATGTTTTCCGTATTTTATGTGGATCATTGGTTTATTTCAAGTACCCTCTTTCACTATATAGGGAATCACATTAAAATTAAGCTTTTATTTTAATTTTGCTTATTTTATAATGAAAATAAATGAGAAATTGTGTCACGCATAATGGTGTAGGATATTTAATGAGCGGGCTTGCCCCGCTATAAGCTTTTCATTTGCTTTTACATAGCACGAGTATTGAGCTCATCGCTATTAGAAGCCCTCTCTCTATTCCGTTTACTGTCGCCAAAGCTTGCTTCTATTTAGTTTAATTGAATAACGGATGATATGGTCCTGATTTTAAGGTTTAATTTAATTTATTTAATGCTAATGAATGATGAGTCGTTAAGTAATATTTTGCCTTAAGACATTGTAAACTCCAGAAAAACTGTACTGTGGCTATCATTTACTTTCTTTTCCTCACATGCGAACCGTCTATTACTCATTTTTAACGTTTTTGCATTTATTTTAAACGTGATTAGTTTATTAATATAAATGTTGTTGTTGTTGTTTTTTTTTTTTTTATTTAGCTTAATCGTTACTATTATTATTAGCAATTTGAACTCATAACGAAAAGACGTTGGTGGTAGTAAGAGTCATGAAAAGTTTTGACTAACGTTCAAAATATTTATTAACTAATTGCAAACGCAATATTCTGGTCATAGACACGTTCTAAATATAACCACATAAAAATATATGCAAATGGGGATAAAGTTTTGCAATAGTTTGTTATTTTAGGATTTTTGAAAAGTCAGTGTTATTTGTTAAATTAAAATGCAAAATTATTGCATAAGAAGCATTGACCTCGTAAACATCGTAAATATTGTACCCAATATGAACTGCTTAACAGCAAAATGCTTCTAATAAAAGTTTCACCAAAAACATAAATTTAAAAGACGGCAAGCAGTCAAAACAAGAATAAAAGCTATTAATAGGTATTTATTAAAAAGAAGATAAGACGGTTAAGAGTTTATTAGAAAAACAACAAAAAGCAGGTATAGCGTTATAAGTCATTGATCATTAAATACGAAAAACACTTTTTATACGCTACACCACTTGTGGTGCAGGGTGTATTAAGTTAGCGCGGACGTAGGTAACACACAGAAGTCCTTAAGATAGGCCCATTTTTTATTTTAGCGATCGGTTCCGAATCATAACCTCAATTGATTTAAACCCGTCTGTCCGTCTGATGTCTGTCCATGTAAATTTGTGTTCAAGCTGCAAGTCGCAATTTTTTAAAAATTTTTTTTGATGAGGTTTGGTACAGCAACGTGTTTTGGCCCAAGGACTACCACTATTGAAAATGCATCAGATCGATGCGCTATTTGAACCAGTCCCCATACAGCGCCCTCCTCTGGAGAATCGTTATTTCTCGGCAAAAGCGGCTAAGTAGTAATACTTCGGCATTCTAAATTGGTATGAAAACGTTGGACCGGCGGGGACAATTTTTGAACATTCTCTCGTACAACGAAAACTGAAGTTCATACGACAAAGAAATCAAATTTAGCACAAAGAAATAAAGTGTTCCAAATTTGAATCAACTTGGCCTATTTTTTGGATCCTACCCTAATAAGGATTTTCACGAGAATTGATCGTTTGTAGAGCGAAAAAGTCGAAGTTTTGATATGTGATAATGGAAGTTGATCCATAATATTACAATAATTTCATACAAAAATGAACTCTACAAAATTTGGACCATCTACGCCTATTTTGAATCGTGAACATGTCTCCTTTATATGTATTAGTCCAACGCTTATTTCGATAATTGTTTTTATAGAAAACTTTATCAAGAGATCCTTAACTTAATATACACTTGATCTCATTATTTAATTCAAATCCTTTTCCCTGGAGCATGCATATGAAATGTACTACGGGATTAGATCTGAAGATCTGTTGCTCGACCTACCATGAGATGGTGGGTGGAATGGAAAAATTCGAATTCATGGAATTTCCTCGTTGTAGCCGTCAAACGCGTGCCGCTGCGTTCGGTCCGCTGTGAATAAACGCGCGCATTTAGAAAACAGCGTTCTCATGCGCAATAGTGAATAGATTGCAAAATAATTTATAGACTTTCTTTTGATGTCTTCCTTCATTTCTTTCCGCTATCTAAATTAATTTTCCCAATTTTTATATCCCACAGCACTTGTGGAGCTTAAGTTTATACGAATTTATGCAACAACCAGAAGAGCTTGGGATCGATCTCAACTTTTTGTCCGCCTGTCCGTGGCGTGTTCTTGTGCTCACCCTACAAGCCGCAACTTTTGAGATATTCCGATGAGACTTGGTACGCTGCCGTGTCTGCCGTGCCGATGGATTTGGATCGTACCGTTTTTTCGTTCACTTCTTGTATCCTCCTCATTTTGAAAAGTAATTATATGAATAACTGTAAGGTAATAGAAGGCTTTTAATGGTTGGCCATGTTCGGCTCTAGTGTTTTTACTTTGCATTTTGTTGCTTTCTGATAGCCTCTTTTACGCGTCCACTGCGTTTACCGTCGTAGGGAGGTTCTTTGAATATTTCCAACTTGTGTAAGACTATCCATTATGCGAGAGGTTTTTTGATATCTCTAAAGAAATTTTAACAGAACACTAACACCTTTCCAAAGTAGATCCTTGCTTTGTGAAAAAACGTTGCCTCTGAAAATTACCTGCAGAGAGCAATATCTTAAAGCTTGTTGAGAAATTAAAATTTATAGCTTGACAAAGAATATGTGCTTTTTGATTCTCTCAATCGATGCAGTTATTCATGCTTGCTTTTGTCCGCTTCGCTACCTCTTGATGTAAGCACTTTTAAAAACTTTTCTCTTAAATTATTAATTGCATGCACATAATGTAAATAATTCTTTTTTCTTTTTTCCTTCCAGGTAAGTTGGTACGAGTAACTCTCTTTGAAACTTCAAATATGTCTTTGGTAAATATATAAGTATATAATAAAAATATATTATTATTAATAAAAGATTTTGAATTATGGGAAATATTTTGAATTATGACTGAATGCTATAAAAGTTGTCTGTGTTTTTGCAATATTTTTTTTAATGAACGTGTAAATAGAGTCAAAACCATTTATGGTTAAAACAAACAAACTGCCATAACATTTAATGAATATTAATGTATTTGCGCTCCGGCTGTCATGTACTGAAAATACTGAAAATTATTTATCTTTTTTTTTTCCTTCACTTTTATTTTATTTATTTATTTAGTTTTTTTTTTTTTTTTTTTTAACAAAAGATATTTCGTAAATTTCTAAATTTGGGGATTTCAGGTGCATGGAAAGCAAGAAAGACGTTTATGGTAACTTGTAACTTTGGTCGAATCTTTGAATACCCATTCTTTGTATATTTTTGGACGTAGCCTTCCATAAGAGGGAGAGAGGTCGAGAGCATTATTAGTTTTCTTAGAACGAAGCTACCAAAATGATCTGGAATCTTAGATTGATGGAAAGAAAGGATTTCTTAAAATAAAAGATTGGAAATAGAATTTGAACATACATCTGCTGCTACAGAAAAATAGGGCTGTAAACTTGTTACATATGCATAGCAACCCATTTTCTTGTCACTTTGTAAAAATGCTGTGACTACGAGCGTATTCAACGTTTACCATCCATGAGATTCGCGTTGATTTAGCGCAATGTAATCCATCTTTTCCTGGGGAAAATTTTAAAAGATATGCGGAGAAAGCTTAAAAAATATATGAAGTCCTTCAAGTTCCCTCTTCCAAGTTCCTGAAACTTTGAATATATTTTTGTCAGTAATTTGCAAATTATTACTAGATATCGATAAGAAATTATGCTCAATTTAAAGGACAACCAAAAGTTCAAACAGTCTTAACCGGTGCATTTACAAGGTTACACTTAACATTAATTCTTTTTTGACGAGCACTGCAATGTCTTTACTTATTTCATGCTATTCATGGACATTTTGAGCAAACGTAGTCTCTGCGGTGACGACAAAAAAAAAAGAAGAAGATAAAAGCAAGCAAGAAGACAAGCAAGCGAATTGCATTAGCGAAGGTCGTAATAGCGCTTCACTAAAATTTGGGCGAAAACTTTCGCACATAACGTAAGGATACGATGGAAGTTTTTAAGCTTGCTTTTCATAGTTGTATTGATTTGATTTAAATTTTGATGGATTTATTTAAGTAGTAGATAAGTCAAGTCTAAACTGATTTGTGTATGCACTCGACCTCTTATTTAATGAATGTCATCGATAGTAAATAACGATAATGGTAATGATAATGATGAAAAATCTACTCAGTTCCTTTCTTTTCTTTTTTTTTTTTTTTTTTGGTTAGCATTTATTCCGCATATACACGTTAGCAATTTTAATTTAATAATTAGTCATCAATAGCCAGGCATTGACTAACCACCGTCATACTTAGTTAGCACATACCATTAAAATGAATGTACGTACTTACTTCTATGTACGAAAACGTTGTTGTTACTTTTATACTGTGGTGGGTTATAATAAAAGTCCAGTTGTATAAATTATTATTGTTTATTAAGTTGCTTCTCTAAGCCTTAGTATTAATAGTTGATAGCTATATGCCGATCGGCCAAGGCTGTTGATGTCTTTTCTCTGTTTGTCTTTGGCATAGTTTGTCTACCGCAATTTATAAAAATTCCTTAGTCTCGCTTTTTTTTTGTAAACTCTTTCTTGCATGGCGTTATTGCAGTGTTTATAATCCATCAGCCAGTAAAAGTTGGTTTACTTATAGAGATCAGCAACTAACAACATTTTTCTTTAATTGTATTGTAATTTTTCTGTTGCATGTTTAGTTGCACTCATGTCTATATCACTCTTGTCGGAATAGCGGGCATTGCATGAAGTACCGCGGAAAGCAAGCAATGAAAAAGAAGATGACAACACACAGCGCACATAGTAATCCGTTTGTTGCATTGATGTATAGTTGAGGGAACCAAATATATATTTATATAAATAAATAAATTATTTAAAATATTTCATTTACTAGGAAAATAGATTTTTTAAAATTTTTTGCAATCACGATTGTTATATAGATATTTCTGTGTGTGTAAAAGAAATAATTCAAAGAGAATTTCTAATTGAATTATGCTATCAACTAAACTCGGGTTTTATTAACACATTTAAGCACCAATAAAAAGTTATTATGTAAATTTTAGTCGTTCCGCAAACCTCGCCAAGTCAGTTATTTGCTATCGCCCTTGCCAACTGTAAGTATAGATGCTTGTGCACGGTCAAAAATGTTGCCAATGATAGCATCACAGCAATGTCCTTTTTTTTACTTTTTAATGTGTTCGTTTAATAATCATTACATGTAACTGTTTTTCGTAGCCGCATGTTTTGGTCGAAGGCAACCTCCCCATCCACTCTCCAACTCTGATATGACGGGAGGTCTTAAAACTGCCACACCAAATTTAATGCAGTACATTCATATGATAAATCATTATTTTGTTATAATTTCGTCCTTAAACTATTCGTGGCAGAGAGGATATTAAATTTGTGTGGGTGTATGTAGCAGCCAGAAAGGCTTAAGATAGATTCATCTTCTATCATAGCGATCATGTCAGTATCCCTTACTGAAGGGATATTGCCACGTCGGCTTGTCCACGTTTTTTGTGTTTAAGCTAGAGATTGCAGTATTTAAGGCATTATTACGAAAGATGTGCTTCTTGATTTTGCCGGCACCTTTTGGGATTAAGTTCATATCACTGAATTGTGAATGTTTTTGTTACCGCATAGATTCTGTTTACGTTTCTTAGGAGATCTATTTACAAATTATTTACAGTATTTTATATTTACAATGCTTCTTCTTGCCTTGCATGTTCGAATATAACGATTCAACTCACCTGACTCGACTAACGTTACCTTCTCTTTATATGCCCTTTTTACAAGCAAGTTATGACATTTTCATGTTAATTCTTTTTTACTTACTGTGAAATATTGTGCGAATTGTTGTTAGTTTTTCCACGAGTCGCCAGCCACGGCTACAGGTAAAGGATCATGAATTTGTATTTGATTTTACCATTTTTAGAATTGGATTTCTTAGAAAATTGTTCAGCTTCATCCACACTCACTTTATTAAATTGTGAAAGTTTCGTAACAATATCTTAACGAAATTTGATACAGGCTGGCGTGTTTTCGTCTCACATTAAAAATGGATGAAATCAGACCATTTTCGCAAGCACATAATGGCTTTTGTTTTGAAAAAATGGCATTTTTCAAATTTGTCCTAGCGATAGTCCTCCAGCTACTAAATTAGTGTGAAAAATTTAAATCGATTGGTTTGGTATTTTGATTCCTCTCGCATATAACCGTTGCTAAGGAAGATAAGTCTTTAGATGGAATTACAACCCATAATTTTTAGTATATTATAGTAAGAGTTGGACATAAAAATCAACTGCATTTACTTTGGATCGTGTAGGTCGACTTTCTACAGTGCCTAGGGGTTCTAATTAAGAGTAAGCTTTCATATGACAAAACTTAAAAGTCTTTTTTTTTTTTTTAGATTTCAAATCAAAATTGGTTTGTAATACCAATTTGACATAGAAAACAATCCTAGCACATATAAACTACATAGGTCTATCTTTAGGATCACACTCCTTATAAAAGTGTGCTCATGATATGGAAGGCGGCATGTGATAACAAAGTCTGAGTGCTTTACGAAGAAGATGAGTGAGCCATAATAAGTAGATTAATTTAGCTAAAATCAGATCTCTTCCTATAAGGGCTCCTACAAAGGTATGCCTTTAAACAGAAACAAAGTATAATTGTTGGTATTGTGTCACGAAAGTGAATAAAGGATTGTACCCTTAGCCTTACTCTACTATTACGTTCTCACCTGTTTTCGCCATAATGTGATAAAGATTAGACAATGTTGCCATATAAAGGATTTGAAAGTTGAAATGAGAGTTAATTTAGCGAATCATATCATCCCACCTATATTTTACACATTCAAACTATTATTTATCGTCAAGTTTCGTCAAAATATAATAAAATTGCGCTTCTTGTACTCTACAACGCATGTGGTATAGGGCATGTAAAGTTGATATGTCTGTCGGTATGTGATACACAGAAGAAGGTAGGAGAGGTTAACATATAGGTTAATACACTGATAAGTCCAGAATCATTCCATGAATAGCATTTAAGCTTGTATAGCCCTCTGATATCGGCCTTTCAAACGTTATCCGCAAAAAAAATGTTGGAATATTTCATATTTCTCGACAAATATCGATAAAAGGTCGTATTTTAGATGAATGTCACAATTTCGAATGGTTGAGAGACTATTTTTTGAAAAGTTCTTACATGCAAACAAGCAGGACTTGTGGTGGAATTTCCTTCAAAGTGAATGTGTGACATCTCAGTGTATTTTGCTAAGTTTGGCCAACAGAGTTGCATTTTTTTAACCGTTTCCCACATAAAAGCTCTTACGAAAGTTCTTTATAGCAATAACATCTGGTCTTTGTTACTTGGGATCCAACTTATGTTACTTGTAAGTGCAAAGTAATGAATTGTTTGATAAGAAAATTGAATCTACTTCGTTTAGTTTCAAATTTTTGACAATCTCCACATAAACTGTTATCAAAGAGACAGACAGTCTTAAGTCGCTTCAAGAGACCATTCGGAATGTATGCTTATCATAAAATTTCGTCGGGCCGTTATATGCATGCGCACAATCTTTGTATGCTATTGTGGCAAGTAATGTAGGGTATAAATAAATTGAGATATACTTAGTGGAGAGCACTTACATTTATACTATTCTTGCGACATCACGTTGTGCAATATAATATTAGTTATGCTCACTCATGGATATGCTTCGAAATTAACTCACACTCCCAGTAGTATACTTTTGTAAATGAACTTTTCTGCCTAAGTTTTGTTTGGCTTGAAAAATTTTCCGAAAAATATAAAATAAAATCCTTTTCCTACACGTTCTATAAATAATAGTTTATGCAAGTTTTTAATATATTGCCGATTACCGTTGTAGATGGAAATGATATAAGTCTAAATTTTAAGGAATACTAGGTTTTTTTTCACATCATCGAGAAGTTAGCTTACACGAGAGCAGCTCTGTTTTCAAAAGTAAAAGAATTGGATTTTTACACCCTATAGTACTTATGACACAAGGGTATAGAAAGTTCATCCGGACTTCAGGTAGACTCACCTTTTATTACTCCTATCGATTCAGGAAGTGATTTCAAGCCTGCCTGTCCGTCTGTCCGTCTTGTCTCTTGTCATTCCCAACGTACAACAATAAAAAAATTTTTATAGTCTTTTTTAAAATGACGGATCGAAGAGTCGAATAAAATTTTCTTACTTGTTATTACCTGATGCGAATTGTTCGTAGAATAGAAGAATATTTTCTAAAAGTAATTATGCAGCAACAATATTTTTTTCATGTGCGTTCGTTTAGTGTGTGGGTTAAAACTAACTCATTTTTTAATTATTTTTAAAATTAATTTGCAAAAAGTCATAAATCGATGTATGGGTTCGCCCATAGAGTTAATAGTTATTTGAAAAATGCTACAAATTTAGAGTTTGTTCAATGTTTACATTACGTTACGTATGCATGTGTATGCACAGCTATAATTCCAACCAAATAGCAGGCTTTAATTCCAAAGCCTCAAATATCTCCAACAAAAAATAAAATACAAATTTACTTCATTTTGCTAAATATCGGCACACTTTTATGTAAATATTTTGAGTTCTGGCATGAATTTCGTAAAATCTGTCTGTAACAATCTTAAATAATAATTTTTAAAAGAAATTTTAATGAAATTATTCCTAAAACGCAACTTGACGACGGCCTCTGTCTGTTGTAAATTTCAGCAACAATCGATTATAACGCAATAAAAACAAGTATATAAATAAATAAATGCTACATACATGCTTTTCTCTCTTTCTCTCTCTCCCTTTCATTCTTAATGAACTTTGTTGTCGTCATAGAAGCAAATTTATACCGCACCCCTCTGACGTATAAGAAATCCATTGGTGAAATGATTGTCAATCATTGCCTCCGTTCCGAAGTAAATGAAGTGAAAATCTTATTTAATTAAACAATCATTTGTCATCCGTTTTCTGCTGCTGCTGCTGCTGCTGCTGCTGCTGCTAATGTTGTTCTTATTATTATTATTATTATTAACTATTCATTCATTTTCGAGGTGACGAAAAATGTATCAAATTGTCAATATTTGTTAACCACTTACGATTTAATAATTCAAGAATTAATAATTAATAAAAAATGAAAGTTTTTCAATCATTTCCTTCTCATGCGCATACACATACGCGTATTACATTAGGAGAGGAGGTAATGACCTTTGAAATGAAAAATAAGTAAGAAATTTCGATTCGATTTTAAAGCGAATAAATGATACGCATCAACTCAAATAAAACAATGAATGTAAATTGCAACACAACGATCGGAAGTATTTCGACGCTGGTCGTAGCAGATTCTTGTTCAACCTGCCTTCAACATACTTATAGATATGTTACTTTAGATTTTCGAGAGCGTTTGTGACCGAATTGAGATCTCTTTCTCCCCTAAAGTTTTCCACGATTCTGTTAAATGCTGGCCTTTTCATTTACGGGTATGACTCTGAACGGATTACCCATAATAGTTGTAGTAGTAGCAAGCGATAGTGGGGTGGGGAAGGACAAGCGGACGGCCGCATCGACCTATAGGCTAAACCAAAATAGATCTGCTGTACTAGGACTTCAGATCTGCTATATTAGTGTTGCAGTGATCTTACAAACGTAACGATCCATCTAGAATGCCTCACTAAAACGAAAGTGGGCATAATTAATGAAAGCTATAATATGCCAACAAATGCCTTTTAAAAGCTATAAAAATCGTTTATAATTTTTTTTTAATTTTTATATTCGTTGTAAGAAATCATGCCTAAAGGCGGCGGTATTTTTGTTTATTAGTTAGGTAGCAATAATAAGTCTGTCTGTATGGACAAAAGTAGCCTTCTTTCCCTACCTCGTTCAATACGCTCGTAGTGATTTATATATATGTATATACTATTATTATTATTACGCATACGGAAATTGTCAATTTCAAAAGTCAATAAATTGACTATTAAAAAGTTCATATATTATGAAAAAGAATGAATGCATCTTTATATATCTATCTATCTAAGTAAATTTTTATTTAAATTATATGATGATTCATCTGACATTATTAAAATTGCTCTTTACCCCCTCTTTCATTCATATATAATAAAAGCATGATTCAGCGTATCAGCATTCGAATTGATGATAATTTTCAATCATGAAATCCTTAGTAGAAAGTGAAGGGTTGATATTATCTTAAGGTTTACTGAACTTTTTATGAAGCGAATTAATAAAAGCAAGATTGATTGGAGAGATGGTTGTTTTTTTTTTTTTTTTTTTTTTTTTTTTTTTTCTTTGTATGAAGGGATTTATTAATCAATCATTTTNCTCTGTATGAAGGGATTTATTAATCAATCATTTTGAATGGAATTGAGAAGGAAAGAATTTTAATGCATATTTATCAAGAACATAAAACAACATGAACTTGTTAATCATCCAACCGTCTTAATATTATGATATGTCTGTCTGTACGTATGCTATGCTACAAATAGGAGATCGTATTTATTACAAAATTTTATATAAAATCGCTCATTGACTCTTTAATCGTAGCTAAGAGGCAGTTACGGATTATAATTGTTGCATACTTGTGTCCGCAATTATAGTTTACATTTCTTTAGAAAAAAGAAAATTCCTGAAATTAATAAAAGTGGCGTTATCTTTCCTTACTTTGTTTACAAATCCACGGTTACTAGGCGGCCAACAGCAAACAAATAAACAAAATGATGTGTATATAGTTTTATATATAGCGTCTTATACGGATAAGTTGAAATGATTCCTATATTTCTTGAAAAATTTGCAATTTTGATTAGAAGCGCTTTGTGAATGCAATTCTAATACTTTCTTAGCATAGAAAACGTTCAGTTTAATGCCGATCACATTGTGGGGATAGCATTACATTTAAGGAATTCATCATGGCGTTATTAATTTCTTATTTTTACTAACACGTGCAATTAATAACTAAATAACGTTGTTTTTATTACATAAATTGTTCTTTTACTTATTTAAAAAAAAAAAAAGTTGTATTTTTTATTTATTACATAACAATACCTTCTTTACGCTCCCGCTTAAACAAAGCGATTGACATTGTAAACGAACGATATCCTAGCCGACGTCTAGTGGTTTAAAAAATTAAAACTATACGTCTCCACCTTTCTAAGGTTTTAGATGCATTTTCGAAATATTCGAGAAAGATTTGTATGGAAATTTGCATTTGCTTGTAAAAAAGACAAGTGGAAATATTTGCGTTATTCTTCGAGAATTTGTACATCCGTCACTAATAACCAAAGGGACACTTCAGACATTCTACCAAATATTGACATACTTGATCGGCATCAAATTCTGAAGAAATTTAATCTCGTCCGTCTGCGTAAACAAAACTGAAAATATCGGCTTTTAATTTCACAACCACTGGAGGTAAGTTCTTGCATGTAGGTTGGTATTGAAAAAGAGTTAAATCGGTCAAAGCACACGCCCTCAGAGCAATCAATATAAATTGAACTTACCTCTGCTTTCAAAAGAACATAAATTTGGTGTTTAGTTTTACATTACCCTTGATCGACAGGAACTGGTACAATGAAAATTTCCTCATATATGCTATGAGTAATCCTAGACGCACTCTAAGTAGAAATATTCACTTCTTTATTCAAACGCTTAAAACACCCAGACGAAAGTTTCAGAGACCCTGTAAAGTATATATATTTCGATCCGGATCGATTTAAACATGCCTATCTGTACGTCTGCTTATTACTTGTCTGTCTGGTCGCCTGTAGATATATCCGTGGCCAAAATCATTTGATATTACGGAGTGTTGGCATTTCTATTTTCTTGGAAGGAATCTTTTTTTTTTTGTAGGTATAGAAAATTCGGAGACGTAGTCAGATGGGCTTAATACACCAAAACTCATGATATCGTGAGTTCTCAATTTAAAGAAAACCTATTCCAATCAAATGTCCTACCCAGCCCGTTGTTACCAACAAAGATTACTTTTTCCGATTAATCGATTCGTTGTTCGAACGGTATTTCCATTCCTAAAAATGGGTTGTCTTTGCGGACAGTCACATGTTGTCCAGGTCTGTTGTCTGGACTTGACATTTTGCATAAGAAATGAACAATAAAGTGAACGAACTGACTCCTGACATATTTTTATAATAAGCCCTCAGTTTCGTGTACAAGATCGCCGAATGCTTTTTCAAGCACTTAACATGTAATTTCTTATTTGCTTTTTTAGCGAAAGCCAGGCTCCTTTAACTGTAGATTGGGGATCAAAGTTTCTAAGCTGGGTTGTTTAACGTAAACAGTTGATTATTTTTTTCAATTCCAATCCTTTGCTTTTATTAATTTGTGATTTTTTTTTTTAAGTTTATCTATATAAATCATTATTAATACACTTGAGTTATTGTTGTGTGTTTTTTTAGTTTTATTTTATCTCACAATGAACGTAATAATTCACATGGTTTATAAACAAAGTGACCAAGCGAGTATATTTAAAAACGTGACCGTGCAGCATATTACAGCAGCAGCACTGTCAGAGCAAAGTAAATCTAATTTATAGCAGAGTGGAATGAAAATGCAAAATATAACTCGTTTCGTTATTTGACAAGCATGCGGAACCGATTTTTGTTAGGTAAGCAAAATGTGTAGCTTACATGTCAAAAGCTAGACATGCAAAAAGAAACACACGCTCACAATCTATTAATCATTTCGATTTTATCTAGCCTATGTAATGCTTGATCCCGAACGGTTTAATGCGGGATATGGGTGTGTACAGCAATACCGGCTGATCCAATCCGTCTGTAATATCGCTCTCTTTCTGGATAGTAGTCATTTTATCATATTGGATTAGATTTTTTAAAATGAAATGTATGTAACAACCAAAAAATTTTGGAGGGGTGGGGGCGGAAACCGAGATATTAAAATTGAAATCTATGGCAAAATAAGGCAACGTAGAATCCTAAAATGTTTTTGTACTAAACTCATAATCAGTCTATATAAGTTGGTTTATAGTTTTCAGAATCGAGTGGAATCGATTGTGATGCCGTTTATCGATTCGTGAAAAGTCTTTCGATCGGAAAGTTGCTATTGTGTGAAATATTCAAATTACAATCGAGTTTTCTCGATATAGTGAGCGATAAATCGGCCCCATGCTGTTCTCAATATTAGCGATTTTCTACTGCTTGAAACTGCCGCAAGGTAAAAGAATGCGATTGGTCACCTTGTCTTTAGAATTATGAATGTATGAATATTCAATGAGTGCAATCGTATGCATATATACGTACATGGTATGGTTTTGGCGCCAGCCATCTATTCGAAATTCTCGGTGAAATGTTTTGTGTTTTTAATAATTCCAATATAGAAAATAGATGCGACGCAAGATAAGCGATTAGGCAGCAGAAGATAGGAGATAGGAGGCAGGTAATGAACGAGGGAAGAGAAGAGACCGTCTTTCTGCAAAAGCAGATTAATTTCTAAGATAAAAAGATTTTTGCTTGAATATTTCAATTTTATTTCAAAAGGAAGCGAATGTGAAATGTGTTGATGTCTATCATATCATAATTTTTCAAATGTTTGACTTTAGCTAGCTTTCATCTTTCAAATAAATTTTGTTTTGTTTATATCTATATATATATATCTATATATATATATATATATTGTATATGTATATATATCTAATATATTATAGTTTGTTATTCTTTTTATCGCTTCTCTCTTTTGCTCTTTTTTTTTTTGTATTATCTTAGTTGCTTTGTTTTGCCATTTTTGTTTTTGCTTTTACGTATTATTTTACAATTGAATAATTTGTTTTGTGATTGATTTACAATAATAGCAACAATAACAACAATAATAAACTATTTAAATAAAATGTAATAAAATACTCAATATTACAATAGCACTGATAATAGTAATAACTTAGCTTTTGTGTCATTCACCAATTGTGGTATTAACTTAAATAATAATAATAATAGCAACAACAATCATCACATTAATGATTGCAAGTAAACTAAATAAACTAAATAAAAAAATAAATAAATAAATAAACAATAACAATAACAAAAACAATAACAATAAGAGTTCGTCACACAAATCGTTGGCATTTTTATTTTTGTTTTTCTATTTTCATTTTTTATTATATATTTTTTTAATGTTAGAAAATTTTAAAAATAGTGCGCATATTTGTTGTTGCTTTTTTAGTTTTGCTTTCTTTTCTCTTCTTTTCTTTTGTTTTTTTTTGCTCTGTCTATTTTTTATATACGAACTTTTTTTCTAATTATTGCAGTTCTTTTGTTTACCTCTTTCTCTTTTCCACTTCCCGAGTGCATTTTCTTGAGCTTAGTGTGTTCACTTACCTCACTTAGTTTATGATCATATGCTTTTTTAATTCTCTTAAATGTTTCCTCTCTTCGCACATGTGTTCTGATTGGTGAGGCATGCAATCTCTTAAGCTTAATGTGCAGTTCAGTTCAATTCAATTAATTACGATAGGCCTTGTCACAGTGTTGCCAAATAGACTATGAAAACGTTATAAACGGAAATAAATACCATCTCCTTTATAAACAGTTATCAATGGATTAAAATCTTGGACACGATTTTTGAATGCTACCTAAAGGATGCTAGTCAAAATTCTCTATTAAAGTGCCGGTAGATTTTTTCTAAATCGTTTTTGGTCATGCTTTGAGACTAAGTGCTAGAAGCTCTTCACTTTTTTTTGGAAACAATAAGTAATGAGTTTTAGTGACGTACTATTGTAAATCAAAATTTCGTATCATTGGTTAAATCAATCGAATATTCTTTTCATTATACGTAAACCAAACGTATAGGTTACGATTATTAGAAAGTTGTGAAACTTCCGATATTTCATTTATTTAAAAGCTATGAATCTCCTTGAGATCACATATTGGTAGACAATTTTCGATAATTCTGCTTTTATAAAAACGGGCGAGCATCAGAAGCTTGGCACTTTCTTATAGCCTTATTACTATTATAAATTGCTAAGCAACGCTTTTTGCTTGTCAGATTTATCGTAAAGATATTGTGTTGCCTTGTACAGGATTATTGACTCACGGGCCTATTAAAGAATTGCCATGAGTTCATTGAAAGCACTCCATTTAGTTCAAAAACTCCGGGAAACAAAATTAATTTTTTGTTTCGTTAAGGGGCTATGTTCGTAATTTACATTGCAACCCTTTCCCTCACAAAGGCAAAGATTTCTCTTTTGCTAAGCCTCGGCACCAACGCGCCTCTTACCATAAGGTTGTAAAAGTCCACTACTTGTCGTGTTATTTTTTTCTTCGTCTTGTTAATACTTATAGGACTTTAGTGCTTTCTGATCTTTAACTACTATAAGCATGTGATCTACTTTAAAAGCTAATAATTTACGCATATGTAAAAAAAATTTATGTTGCCTTTCTATGAAGCTTCTCTCCATTCAACAAGTATTCCCTGTTGTGCTATCTTCCACCTAGTTGGACAAAAAAGAACAATTCGATTGGTCTTCGCCCAACGTTTGAATACCTCAAGAAATTCTTCAAGAAATTTCTAAGTTCTTTTATTTTTTGTAGGTTGTTGCCAGTTTACCCTTAATATATCGAATAGGCATGAACATGACTCGTTTGCCTCGGTTGTGAGGGTTTAAAAAGCATTTTTTTTCCTTACCGTTCCTCCCCATTTCTCTATAAGCGTACTTTTGCTTATGAGGGATCCGTCATATATAAATTACGAATATATAAAAAAAGGCTTGAAAAAAGAACTTGAAAAAAATAAGATAGATAAAGTCGTACATAGGCAACTCCTTTAAGGTTTGCTTCTTAGGTATTAATTAGTAAGTAAACGGACCTTATTAACTAACGATTCTTTAATGGTGGATAAGGAACTTAGTGTATCTAAAATACATACGTTTTTGTTTTTGCCAAATTGTTAGAATATTTGGTAACCCTACACTAAAAGTTTTTTATGTTTTTACTTCAACAGTTGTGTTTATTTTATTATATTTTGTTGCTTATTATTTGCATACAAAAATTGTTTACGGTTTGTCAACAATTTTGTGTATTGCCATTAATTAGTAAACAACTTGTGCTTAGATATATACAAAAAAAGAATTACATACACATTAAATTTGAAATGAGTACATGAGATCAACTAATTTTCGTTTTCATTTATTTATTTTTATTTTTGTATTTTTTTTTTTTTGCTCTCGCACGTGCATTTGCAATGTCTTTATTACTGTTTGATTACAGACTCATTATAAAGTGATCAAATGAAGCAATAATTTGCTATAAAACAAAACATTATTTAGTATTGTATTAAAAAACACTATATTTGTCCCTTTCCAACATATTTTGTCGTCGAAACAAGGCTAATTTGTTTGTATTTGTCGTCATTGATTTCGTGTCGAAGGAGTGAAGAGAGAGAGGGAAATTATTAAACTTCTTGAACTTGATCATATCATTTAGTATTGTCTGCGATTCAGTAGCTAATTTGTGCAGCTGTTGTGTGCATGTTATAGGTAATTGCGTTTTAGTTTTCTCGATTTTCCTTATAAACCGTTTATATTAATAAAAAAAAATCTTCTTAATTCCTATTGTCGTGAAACGGTTGAAGCAAATAGATTATAAATTTTCTGGGCAAAAAATTGCATTTTTTTTTTCAAATGAATTTTTTATATTTTCCCCATACATATATTTATACATGCATGTGATTACTATTCCTATTACAACAATCATTTGCTGTTAAACTTTGAAAGCTTTTGTATGCAACAGCGTTCAAGTTTAATGTTGGAATGAAAATGTTATAATTTTGAAATAAATGTTAAAGCTTTATAAGCTTTATGGTTTGAGTCTTTAATAAATGGTGAAATTTATTTCAAAAACCTAAATTCTGCTCTTCTGTTGGCCTGCAGTTTACAGTGATTGCTTCTTCATTAATAAATGATGAATATTAGCAGATGGCACTGCTGAAAATTAATTGCAGGAAATGTGGTTAACTAACATGTAAATGTAGAGGGAATGTAAACAAAATGAACTTTGGCAAAAAAGCTACATTTTTTACATCGTTGTAAAAAAAAAAAAACTAAAAAATAAAAACATAACTTCTAAGTAAAATAAAAAATGAAAACGAACTCGCATAAACTTTGGAAATTTGACCATGTTTTCCCTAATAACCTATGATGTGAACATTCGAGCGATTGGTTGATATACCGAAAACAAATAAAAAACTGTCAATTTATTTTGTTTTCATTGAATAACAAAATTATATTAATTTAACAGATGATTGTGAGGTGTACAACTTTTTTGCTATACCTCTTGTTGCTTGGCGTGGATTTTGTTCCAATGTTGCCTTTAAAATGTTGCCGTCAAAGACAGAAGAACGTCGCGTCTTTTAACGTGATATCCCCAGAATGGGATTTTAAAAAGCAATTTTGAACTACTCGATCAGTTATCATAAAACTATTGCCAATGCTTTATGTCTCGATCATGCATTTTATGACTCTCCATTTCATAGGTTATGAAACCGTTGATAGAAGACTAACTGAATTTTCACCCATATAGTAAAAACAACAACTCGTTCATTTCGGTGACTTATAGCGGTTAAATACGAACAATAGATTCTACTTATCTGCATCCGAAGTTACTTACGACTCGAGTTAATATATTTATGAAAACCATTAGTAACTCAAGATTCATTTTGAGTGAAATATGGCATTTCTAAAAAGTTCTGCTTAGCAAATAACTTAGCGAATGCTTTGTCTTTTTTTTTTTTTACAAAACCGAAAAAATCTATTAATTTTTAATTTTTCTTTGTTTTTATTGCAGGTAAGAATCGCTAGTCCATACTACCCATAACCTTAATAATATCGATAAAGTAAGTAAACATTTTATACTATTTTATATATTTTATATGAAAAGAAGTTTTTCTTTTTAGTGAATCTCTCGTTGTGATTGTCTGTATAATAACAATAAAATTTTATTACTCTTTGCGGGGCGTTGAATATTATTATATGACCCTATTATAAAACCATTTAAATTTATAAGACTCAAAAAGAAAGTATGATTTTTATCGTAAGGAAAATTAATTTGTAATTTAAACAGCGGTTAGCTAAAAGTTAAAATAAGTGGACAAATGTCAAATTTATAAGCATTTCAAAAAAAAAAGAAGGCAAAGTTGATTGATTCGATTTTAACTTAAAATTCACTTAGCACGACTGAGAGTTAAAATAATATTTTGCGATATTTTGTTTTGCCTAAAAATTTATCCTTACAACATTAGGCGGGCGGTTTATAAGAATTTCAAAGCTAAGTTCGCATTACAAGATCGTTTGAGCGTTTTTCGCCTGAGGATCTCTAGATTGTGAAATGCTTATTGAGTTAAAGCTACATGCAGCTGCAAGCCGTCAACTTTCGTTGTACATATGAAAAAAACTCTATTTCCCCAAAAAGAAAAAGAAGCGAATGTTGAGTTGCTCATGAAAACATCGTTGAATATTTCTAGGAAACCTGTCATTACGCACGACAATTTGAGATTAGTTTTGTACCAAACTTTTAGAGAAAAACATGTTGACAAACATTTCCATTTTAGATCAATTTTTTTTACAAATTTGAAGTTCTAGTTTCTCGGTTATTGTAGGCGCGTTTTGTGGTTGTATTGTGCAACCATCTAGTCAATATTCGCACGACTGAGTAGCTAGTGCTCGGCCGGTAAGGGCATAACACTTACCGATTGGGCGAGGGTGCAATACTACTTACCTATGTCTGTCTCCTTTCTCACTTCTTTTTGATTTGCACCGCTTTATACAAGTAGGGTACATATCTTGGCTTAAGACACCGCTCATCGCTATCACATAAGAATATATGTGCAAAGTCATGCACATCATCTTTAATGTCAGTGCTTTATATTAAAGTTGCCCTGAGTTTCTAAATCAAAATTAGATTGTGTTCAAAAAATAAGGGCAACTTTTATTCTAAAAGTGTCGGCTTTAGAACAAATTTTGTATTCAATAAATTCATTTAATTTGAAAATTAACCGACAAAATAGTCTTACAATTACGAACAGGCACTCCATTTCTATCAAGGGGTAATGGCAATTGCTGTACCCTTCTTTGATATTCGAAGGCCATGTATTTTTAAAATAATTCCCCCCTATTTTTTCAACAGAGCAGTAAAGCGAACGCAATGGAAAAATTCGCTCGAACTTATTAGACTACTATAAGATGCTACTAATACGAGCGAACTCTTGGGGCCAGTTCTTTGCAGTCGGATGTACTATGATCGGGGAATCGGGTGTATTATGTTAACAAAGCAGATTAATAAAATTTGCGCTCGAAAGTTGCACAAGAAAACATAATAAAAATAATCTCGAAAATTATAAACATAGGTATTTAAAATGTAAATCATATTTTCGGACGCAGTGATCTTTGACATATACTTCTAAGCGTAACGAAGTGATTAAAAAAATATTAATAAATCCTTCAATTTTGAAACTTTTATTGTTTTCTTTTTGAAATGTGTACGTGATGTGCACGTGATTGCATCTTCACTTTGTCATCATCATTAAATAATAAAAAATTAAAATCATTTTGTATTTTCTTCGCTTATATCTCTCGCCAACATTTTTTAACATTAGTTTTACAATAATATGGTAAAGCTACTGTTACCCGTTCAGCAAACTGCAATAAACTCCGCCTTGGCAGATAATGCATTATTCAAGCAAGATAAAGCCAAAAAAAAAAAAAAAAAACAACAACTTTATTATTTAAATGATAGTCAAAACAAAACGTTGTAAACAACGACTAACATAAACAATGCAATAAAGTGTAAAAAGTTCACTTAAAATCTCATATTTCAATGTTAACATTGGAAATCTGAGCCTATTAATCTCTGAAATGGTTATACATTTTGACCCTATGTATGTATATTTTTGATAATTCGATACATACACACACACATACACGAACATTACACCTTTATTTGATTTTTTCGACAATTTGCTTTCACACTTTCAAAAGGACAAAGAAACAGCTTCGGTCAGTCACTTTTATATTGCATTTTTAAGTAACCTCGTTTGTTTATGTGTATTTACAGCTATACTTTTTAAATGCATTCGATCGTACACACCGTCGGGGAGAGTTTGCATTAACTTTCTTCAGTCGAATGCATAATATTTGGAAAATACTCTATAACTTTTATAAAGTACCACATAGCACTCAATAAGCCTACGGCCTGACATACGAAAACATGGCTTGAAAGATCCATATGATAAGGGTCAAAATTTCATGACATTTGGATCATTAGTTTACGAGTTATTTTCCAAACAATGAATGGAAAAATTTGGATTTTGATTTTTGCTAACAATCAGCATTGACTTGAAAGATATTATGGCGACTTGTAATCTGACGAAAAAATAAATTTTCAAAAAGAAGCCCTATGGACATCGATGATGTCGCCCAAATAGCCGGTTGTTTCAAAAAATATAAAAAAAGTGCACAAAATCCTTTTGGAAGACCCAAACCGGATGCTGCTTGAGATATCTATACCTGGCACCTACCTAAAAGATATCAGAAGGCGGTGTATTTACTATTTTACACTTTTACTATTACAATTTTACAATTTTACTATTTATTTGCCCATGGCGAACCAGTGCTCGAAGTGGGTGCCGCGTTAGGCTATTTTTGAATGGTTTGACGCTCTTTAGCATTTTTACACACGGTAGGCGACAATGAATAAAATATGGGTTGGTCACTACACCCCACATTTAAATCGACAGTCAGCTGAGTGAATACCAACCGGTAAAAGCTGAACAAAGCCACTAAAAAAGTAGTGCCACTAAAACATCTACATTTTTAGATTGCTATCGCCTGGAAATTATGTGGGCCTGTCAACGATGTTGTCATATATGCATGAGACTGGGGACCTATTGAGTGACGTGTTATGTCGACGGTTAGGATTGTCTGTCTGCTCGGCTTTATTTCTACGTAAAATTAATTTACAAAGGAAAAATTAGTGCTAAACTACTCGCAATTGCTTTACTGAAAGTCGAAATCAGAATTTTCATTATTGTACTAAGAAATATTTCCCACTTGCAGATCAGTGCACTGCTACATCCCTAAAGCTTTAATTAATTTAAGCTAGTAAGCAAAATTTCAGAAAATGGTACAGAAAATGGTAGCCGTACCAACAAAACTAAATACTTCAACGAGGTACTACGGACCTAAATTCCTTCTATTTATTTCTGGGTTAAATTTAAAGGCGCAGTCGCTTGCGCCAACTTGCTATTAATCTTAACTTGCTTTATATTGAAATCAAAAAAAGCTGTCGGGCCTGGTGTGGCTCAGAAGTTTTGTGTGCTTCTGCTGTGCCTTGGCGATAAAATAAAAAAAACTCTTTGGCCAATGAATTCTTCAGAAATTTGATGCAAACTCTGTCCACGTGGTATCAGAAATATTAATGAATTTATAACGAAATACGGGGTGCGCGGGATGATGTTTCAAAAACAACCCGATTATAGGGTTATATAGTTTTGATAACTAACTATTAAAAAGTTTACTCTAATTAGATGGCCACTACTGCAAACCTTATTTAATCTATACACAACAAATTTTTAAGAAAAAAATAAAAAAAACTAAAATAATGTGAGGAGTATTAAGAGCTTCGGTTCAACCCAAATTTTTATTTTATTTTATATTTTATTTTTTTTTTCCTTTTTAATGGGAAAATTTATTGCTCAATATAACCGTACTACCTAACCCAACCATTACAGCGCATTTAAAGTCCGCCAAAATGAAAACTTAAGAAAAAAAAAAAAAAACAAAACAAAACTTCAATGTTTTGTATTATGTTTACAAACTTTGCTTTGCTTGCATGTTTGCTGATCATGCGGTATAATCCGACGAGAAACGCAATTATTTAAGTGGTCATTAACATCCATACATAAATGCTTACCTATCTATCTACCATAATGTTATCACTGCATGCAGCTGGTTTAGTTTGAGCAACACAACCATTAGCCAACTAAACTTGCTGACCATAATGCTGCCTGGCTGGCCATTAGCCAAACAACACATGGGACACCCGCAATATTTTCGTTTCATTTTTCTGCAACAAATTTATTATGAGGAAATTTTTTAAAGCTTTAACGTGAAACTTAATTACATTACTATTAACTTTATTAGTCTGTTTTGTCGAAATCAAAAAGTGAAGAAATAAATGCTCTACACATGCACATACCCTGTAATTTTTGTATTTTGATTTGTCGTCTTATATGAAGTGAATTCGTTTTATTTATTTTTTTTTTCTCGCTGTTATAATTAACGAATTAAGGAAGGATAGTTACAGTATTTAGTAAGTAGATAGTCTTTTGATGACTGTTGCTAGAGCAAGATGTGTAAAAAAGATAGCATTTGCTTGTAGATGCTTCTTACCAAAGTTTGGCAAGCAAAGATAGACAAGAAATCAGTTAGACATAGGTCGCGTTGAAAACAAAGCTTTAAAAAGCCTTAGTTCAAAAATATTGATATCTATTGGATATATATGCTAATGTAAAAGGAAATATAATTCTTTGTCTGAAAATATGATTTACATTTTGTCTTTTTTTTTTTACTTTTATTAAAGAACTACTGGGAATTTATACCGAAACGTTGCTTTTAAAAATTACTCACAATCTCTTAATTGCTAATATATATATATAGCTTAGCGCTAAATTTTAGTGCCGCCTATGGACACACACACACAACAATACACAACAACAATAATTTATGTTGATTTTTCAACTCATTGCATACATAAGAACGTCGAAGGAAGTAAGCGTCGTACGACTTTAATGATATAACTTCTCGTAAAAACTCTGTTAATTTAACATTTAAGGAGCACTAAGGGAGCGAATAGTGAAAGTCTTCGCAATCCGATCGAAATCGGCTTGAGTCTTAAGTTTACGCAGACATTGCCCCGCTAATACCGTTGACCAATAAACTTGTTCGATAAATCCTCATTCAATGCGACGGAACCTCCGTCTTACTGACTATCAGATCAGCCAATACATTAGACAAACAAAAAAAGGTGATTTAACTTTTCTTCAACAGGTGATGTCGGAGTTGTACATAACTTTGGCAACATCAACTGTTTGAATTCGAACAATGTATGGGTAGAAGATGACAGTCCACAGATAATTGAAAAGAAGCGTAAGTTGGGTCAAAATGGGTCAAAATTTTGAAAAAATTCACTATTTTACAGTACTCTGTCGAACAAGCAGGCAACATTTCGCACGCTAGGATATATAGTGAAGATGCCAGTGTCACCACCATATAAATCGTTCGCTCGATTCGTTTATGGGGATTTAGATGTTAAAGACATGGTGTAGAAAGGCTTCATCTTCTGACAATCCTTCAAATTAATTATTGACCAAGAAATAGGTTCGTTCCATCGATATAAGATGTGCCCTGGTACGCCACCTGATTCTCCAATCCTCATTTCCTCTGAAAACATTGACAAAGATATTGGGGGACGGTGCCTTGCATTTACCATGTAGCCAGAGTCTTGCGGCACCCAACTACAATTTTTTTCATTCTCTACATAGCTCCCTTAAATTGCTTTCCAAAGAGGCCTGTAAAAATCAGTTTATATCTTTCGCTCAAAAATCCTAGAAATTCTGGAGTAACAAGATAATAGTTTTACCATCCAAATATGTCAATAGCCTCGGCTGTATCACCTTTAGTCAATCCGCGATCTTTCGTTTCATATAACGATTTTGTCGGTAACAAAGCTTTCGACATTCATTATGTTATCCGCCGAGAACGCCTGTGTTGCGTTTGAACTCGACTAACAGACTTTTTACTATAGGGCATGAGAGAGGATTGTCTTCTAATAGTACCATCTATGTGACAGGCTGACTTATTGGCTAAGATATATACTTGATCGAGTAGATGTACGTAGCGTTTATCTGTTTCTCCTGAGGGTATTCAAATCATCAACACTTCTGGTTTTTGATTTTATTTATGCCGAGCACAAGCTATAAGTCTAGTTGCCTTCAAATCTTAGGGATAAAAAAAACGTGCTATGTTTGTAAATTCAAAATTAAAGTCGTTACACTGGTCCATTCTCAGTTCGCCATTGCGATTATTAAAGTGATTAATAGGATTTGGTAGATGTTTTTCCACAACTTTTTGAATCATTTTCCTTGTTAACGTTGTGACCCATCAATATTTTTAAATTAACTCACCTTCAGTTTCTTGCTCAGCCTATTCCATGCTGAACTCTTGCAGCGCTAAGGAGAAATGCAATTGACTCGAGCACTTGCACATGTAGAATGTGCGAAGCAGATCGATGTAAAAGCAAGCAGTGTATACTAATTCTGTGAATTTGTTCGTAAGATCTAGAGATATACATCACCACCTTAATCATCTTTTTTTGTCTGCATGAGATATTATCTTACACCCCTTTCACCCTAATACCTATCCACTCTTTCTTTATGTGAAGAATACAATTGTTTTTCTGCTTACACAATTATATTAAGCTACTGTCTAAGTTGTTTAGCATACCTTTCTCTTTTCTTAACTTTTTGAGTCTCTGCTTAGTAATTTTGCAGTTTACCGGTATAAACGCCCATGTTCTGTACGTTGTACCAGAACTGTAATTGCAATCATAGCGACGAAAATGTCGCAAGACCAATATGCAGTAGTTCTGGTTGGGAAACGCTTAGCAATAGGAAGATTAAAGTATCGGTATTCATTAGTCGTTTCCTTTGCAGTACCAAGTTGCCAATTGGCAAGTAATTTGTACCCTACACCGCTTGCGGTACAAATTATATATTAAGTTTGTGTGGACACATGTAATGCCTTGAAGGAGGTAAGATCGAGCCACCTTCATTTATTACACCGATCGATTCAAAATCAGTTTTTTAATTGATTTAAAAGTGTCTGTCCATCTGTCTGATATCTCGGATTGTATTTTTTCCTAATCGACTCGAATCGTAATCGCAAGTTTTTGGGATATTCTGGCGAGTTTCAGACCAAGGGCCATTTTTGTAATCTTTCGCCAAGCAACGACTTATTTTGAAAAGGTCTTTGTATGAAAAGCTTAGAAATTTTTAAAATTTCTCAACAAAAATCGTTGCGTGATGCTGTTTCGGCGTAAGTAAATTTTTTGTGAAAATTTGGATCGCCTGGATAAATTTCTCGTATTCTTGTATTCTTTCTCATTTAGCCGTTTTTACGAAAGGAAAGCTCTTATACCACCAAAAAGTTTAATTGTTACTACTTCATAATCATACTTCATAATCAAAATTTGTCCACGAAAATAATTTGACATTAAAAATAAATGAACCAAATTTGGATTAGGTAGAGATATTTCTCTTAAACTTCATCCTACGCAAAGGTCCTAATGAAGAGTACAAATTCTAATTTTTATTTAATAAAAAATTGTTGGTATAAAAGTGTGCCGAAAAAGTCTAAATTCTAGTACTTTAAGATGAAAATACTTGAAAAATAATAAGAAGAAGTTTTCAAAAAGATAATAAATCTCCTATAGTTTGAAGCACGTAAGTCGACATTCCTCCTTCCTTATAAGGACTTTCATGCATGTAACGTGGTATACCTTCCATGGATGTAAGGTATAATTTTCGGCGTATCTTTACAAAAAATAATAAAGAATGATATTAGGCGACGTGGTGCGGTATTTAATGATGGATCTTACACGACTGCAATCTATTTACTTGTTATAAATTTACTCAAAAAGAAAAACACAAATGCAGCAGCGAAAATCCCAAGAATGAATAAATTTTTTTTTTTTTTTAATTTTACTGTTGCATTGTTTTGGCGTGTTTAATGCAGCTTACGTATTGTCCAAGAGCTATTTTCTTATTATTTATAAAAATTTATATGTACTGCTCCTTATATGGTTTAAATTAAATCGGGAAAATGGTTTTAAAGAATAATTTTAAGTTTGAAAAAAAAAACAAAAAAAAAACAATTGGTAATAAAAAAAATTTTTTCTTTTCTTTTTTTCTCTCTTTCTCCCTCGCTCTTCTTAAAAACTTCTCATCATTTCCTTTGGTTTTCGATGTGACGAATTCTTCCGTTTACACTTAAAAACAAAACAAACAAAATCTCTTTGATTGTTCACAAATTTCTTAATTTTTTAAAACTACACCTTTTCTGACATCAAAATCTCCCTCCACATTGAATGAAATGCTTTTGATTTTGCATAAATATGTGATGTGCCGGCAATAAATAATAAAACATGCATTAAATTTTACGATATCACAGTACTGTCTCCAGCCTTACGCAAGCCATAGCCGCAACAGTCAATAATCGCAAAAGAGCTTTTAGTACGCCTTATTTACCGCCCACATATGCTGCCCAATTGTTAACAACTTCGAACAGCGATAATATTAGTAATATTAGTGGGATTGGCAGTAATTTAAATGAATCATTGCCCGGGATAACTACATCTTCTTTTGGTGGACTAGAAGATTCTAATGTGTCGAATTCATACTTTTATAATAAATCCTCGTCAGGTCGTTCATCCTTTTGCGTAGACGAGGCTTTATGGCCTGCGGGGTTGGCAAAACCGGGCGGAGGTGTGCAAGCCGTTTCTGATACGAATATCTATACGAATTTGGCTTTGGGCGACGATCGTTATCGGTTGCCGGCTGAATTTTCCGCCAACACTAGCCCTGATGCTAGTTTGATTGTTCGGGCGGATCAGGGAAGCGGTGGAGAAGACTTGGAAGAAGCCATCGATCAGTTTTCCCCTTTGTTGTATCCAACAGGGATTAATCAAAGCCGTTCGATGCCAATACCCATAAGTCCTAGCGGATCTATGACGCAACCATCTGCAATGATGGCCCCAACAGGAGCAAATAATGTTAAGCAAAGTCCCATAACTTCACCAGTTCATAAAATTTATGACATTAGTCCTAGTAGCACAGCTTACACATCGTTCTATAGTGGCTCACCGGATAGCCAAGGTTCTCAATTAGGAACCACGGTAACTAAAAGAATTTCATTTAGTTATGATCCAGCATTTGGGACGTCTGTCAATCGTTTGCCTTTACCACCACCGCAACAGCGACAACAACAACAACAACAACAACAGCCATTACAGCAGCTAACGCAAGAAAATACTATGCAGTTTAGCAGTCCTGTACAAGCTGCCCATAAACTCTCCACGACGTCTGTGGAAAGTGCACCGGCAGCGTTCCTGTTCGCAACGTCTCCCATGTCCACTTCAATAAACAGGTCAGTAAAGGACAAGAGCGACTTGCATTGCATTTGAATCATGCTGTTACTGTGTTTAATACTTCTATACAGCAACAACGTTACATCGTATTTTATGTGTTTTGTGACTACGTGCATATATCTTACTCTTTCTATATTCTCTTCCGCCTTATTTCTTCTCTTTTATATCTGTCTGTATCTGTCTTCTTCCAACTCGATCATTACTCATTGTTCTTGTTTATATTTCGTTCCAAACTCATACAATTTGTTGTTCACTTTAAGTATTTTTTCATATGTTCTGCATCCTCGTGTTCTATGGCATATAAAATTCTGGAATGGTTTTTGTTTTTTTTTTTTTTTTTATTTCGCAAGTGAAGTTAAGAAATTTTAAGAACGAAACTATTACGGATGCTACTTGATTGATAATTGATCTGATTTTATATTTACTTAAAGTTATTGACTTCATGTGTTTCTTCAATCAAACATCAACGCATTTCTAACTTTTACATCTTAAGATTTAATTATTACAAATTTTTCGCATGACGTTAATTTTGATTCTCCTCCTCTAAATGTGGTATTTTACGCCTGTTATAATGGTTTTGTAAATATTTTGAAAATCAAAATAAATGTTTTTTCTTTTTTTTTTATTTTTATTTTCTTTTCATTTGATTGCAATATCTATACAACTTTACCAAAGTGATGCAATACATGAACACTATTCATTTTATAATACGCAATAAATATTTATATTGAAGTAATACGCAAATAAAAAAAAATAAAAAAAAAAATAAAAAAAAAAACTTTTCTTCTCTAATGACCCATCAAGGTTTTCTTGCTTGATATTACTTTGTTTTCTTTCTTTCTCTCTGTCGCGGCAATGTCATATAATATGATATGATGTCATTATGTATGACTTCAAAGTTTCGTTTGTAATCTTGCCTCGTGTGCTTTATGTGCCGGTTTTATTCAAATACTATGCAGAAAAGTCAGTTTAATCCCATTAAGAAATGGCGTCTTATTCAGCAGTAACTTTAAAGCTTAAGCAAATATACCATACGGGCTATAATCAAACACATTTCATGCATTAAATCGAGTCACCACTAAAAGATATAAAATTACTTACCACCTGGGTATCATTAGCGTGCATTAAATAAAACCTTTCAAGTATGCCTTCATATCATCGTTCAACATTTAAAATGTAAATATGCACTTAATCCATGTAAAACTTAATCGAAAAATTTAAAGTACAATTTAAAAATATTAGATATCCTTAGGTTGTAGGAGAAGTCATAACACCTTTTGCCCACGGAAAAATTGCACTTATTTTTGTGCTATCGGATCTACATAATTGCTTGTTGATAGGTTGGTAGGTGAAGTTTCTTTCAAAAATCAATAAAAAAAAAATGTATGTATTTTGATCGAATCTTAGTTATCTCTCAGTTCTAGGAAGAGTCTAACATAAGTATATTGGATTTTGTTGTCGGATATTTGATACCAATGCATAGAAAATAGTCATTGACCTTTTCTATGCTCTTCTTTTAAAAAGCCCTAGGAATGGTTTGCCTCAAAGTTGTAAACCAGCGATTTTTCCTATCGTGGGCGTGTTTTTTCGCTAATCAACCCGCTCCTGCCGCTTTGTGTAATTTTGTCATTATTTGTACATGTTTGCAATATACAGGCAAATATCGTATCTTGGATCCCACACACCACTATTTACGAATTTTTGTTGGTAGCAGGCGTGCCGACGAAACAACGCAGAAGAACTTTTACCGGGTACTTGCATGTGGTAGGAAATGATTGCGTTTCCTTTTAAAACAGATCGACGTTTCTAACCGAGCACTCATGTAAAAAGCCGTTCTCTGCTTCTTTGACATGGCCCATAATTACTTTGTATGCTTTGGAAGCTCGTAATGGCAAAAGCGGTCATCATTGCTTTCATTTCATTCATTTTGTTGAGTAGATTTTTACGATACTTTTATTTGTCTCTTTCGATTAAGTTATACGTACATATATGGCATTC
This sequence comes from Glossina austeni, assembly GCA_000688735.1. NCBI lineage: Eukaryota > Metazoa > Arthropoda > Insecta > Diptera > Glossinidae > Glossina > Glossina austeni. The sequence goes on from KK502517.1 coordinate 483,109, forward strand.
ATCCAAAGATTTTTACGCTACCATTTTTGCCCATTTTTGCCCTCAGCCAAAAAGACAAAACTTACGATAACGTTACCTTTGCATATGCTTCACGCAGAAACAAGCAGATGCCCATCACCACGTCATCCACGTTAATCGTGCCATAGCGACACGATACAGATTTCTGTGGTAAAGATTTCTGTTGGCTTAAGGTCAAATCACTCAGTTACCACATTTCATTATATTTGTGTAAGCTCGCTGTAGAAGAGGGGATATGTAGAAAGATACGATAATAATCCAAAAAAATGCGGGAAGAGTTTGCCGTTCAACACGCGCATTTTTTTGAAAATAAAAGCCCAGTTCGAATATGTTTTTACAACAAGAACTTTTAAACAAACATTGCGAACATCTCTGTTGTATAAAATGTTCAAATTTCTTTTATCGTATTTGATATTCTTCTATACATCCTAATATGCCTTGATTTTCCCATAATTCAAATATTTTGTTACCTTTTTTCGAAATTGTTTTTCAATCAAAATTTTCCGAAAATACTACAAAAAAAAAAAGGCAGAATCGTCAACAAAGTGAGTGCCAAAAACTCTTAAACAATCGTAACGACAAATAAAATAAGAAAGCAGTTAAGAGTGCCAACAGACCCAACGATCGTTGCCCGTGGAGTGCAATATATTTTTTTTTTTTTTTTTTTTAATGAATTTTTGCTTAGAAAAGAGTAAAACGAGTTATTCAAATATAGAAGAAAAAGGTAAGGAATGGATAAAGATGGTTAACAAATCCCATTTTCTTTTTTTATAAATATCAAGGTTAATTGCTTTTGCGCAGTTGCCCGATGTTAAGTAAAGCCGCAAATGTCCAATTTGTTCATATTGTAAGGATGTGGTGCGTCTTTATTTAATGACCGCGTGTTCTCTCTTTTCACTTTTTAAAATCAATAAAAAAAATTAAGTTTAAAGATAAAGACTATTTACTACAACCGAACATCGGTAGGTCATTCCTTCTCGCTTGTTTTAAATGAAAAAGTGTTTGTTGTATAATTTTTATGAATTTTTGGAGTGATGATGTCATGTCTGTATTTTTAGATCCAGAAAAAACAAGTTTCTGTGTTTTATAGCTCCATTGTTATCTCAACTGTTGTGTCTGCTGATTGACGACAAAAGCCATTAAAGTTTTCATTGAATTTATAAGATGAGTACTATAACGTGTGTTACACTACCTTTTTGGGAGACTGTTTGTTATTATAAAGACGGCGATAAGATTTTTCATTCTTATAAATCGAATTTGCGGACGAGAACGCTATACTGCTACTAGCTAAGCCCATAGGTAATTACATATATTGGAAGAAATGTACTTAGAAGGCCACAACTCATCAGATCATCAGACAATACGCATAGAGTAACAAAGTTTCCGCATTTACTCAGACTATTTGCTGTACGCTTCAACAACAACTGATGTACAATAGGAAAAGTTAAAATGATTTACATTTTTAATTTAAAGCCATTAAACTTTTCGGAGTTAAATGCGAAACTCTCTTTCAAGTAACTTTAAGCAGTCTGAAAGGAAAACAATAAATAAGCTCACCTTTTTTTTTTTTTGTTTTGCCTTTGTTATTTATATAATAAAGGATATTTATTTTGAGATTTTAAGTGCTTTTTAACTTTCAGTTTAAAGACGACTTCGTTTCACTTAACTTAACATTACCAACTCACTCTCACTTTAATGAATTTCTTTAATTAGCGCTTTACTTCTCCTTCTTCATGTAATTAGCTTGCTCTTAGCATACTATAAAGTGTATATTAATTAGGAGACGGAACACAGTCCATCTCTACTGAATATTTCGTATCTTAGTTTGAATGAAAAGTTTTGATTTCATGATGATCTACTATAATTTTCTATTTTAATGACAACCCAAAAGTAGACTGCAATATTTTCAAACATCTCAGAGGTGCAATTTTTTGAGACTTATGTCGTCAAATAAGCTATAGAAAGAGCGCAATTAATGTCAACGATTTTATTAGCTCACCAAAGGCTACGTTTTACAAATAATAATTCCACATATTGACCTTATGCGAAAAAAAAAGGTCCGAACCTTATTTCAGATCGTTCATCATAAGGCTGGACTATTCCACTCGTTTCTTATTCGTAGCCACTTAGAGCGGGCATGTGATTATGAATTCCGAATATTTGCATCAGAAAATGTACTTATTTTTAATAATTGGAAAATTTTTATACGCCTATGACATGTCCGTCCGTCGGCCAAAAGGCAAGTTCAAGCATAACGGAGCTTTTTCTTGATTTATTGGAAATTAAAAACTAAAATCAAATTTGAAAAAGTACTTTTCAACAATAATTTTACAACAGTTTACGGCTTGTAAGAGTTTTCCATTTCGAACTTGTCACGTTTGTACAACATTCCTATTCAGTATGCAATTAAGATTAATAAGATAATTTCGCTATTATTAATGGTTTTGTTCCACACCGAATATATTTCCTCCTTTCTTCTTTTAATTTACTGCACTCTTAGGCGAAAATACCGAAAATACCTAACGTTAGTATATACGAGTTTTTAATATTCTCTGTTATCACATCCAAAGTACATGCCAACTAAGTGACGCTAAGAGGCACTCAAGTTTCAAGTGCATATCATTTCCAAAGTATGCTGTTGCTAGTGGTTCGATAGTTAATTATTATGTCTTTCAATAGTGAGTAAAGTCGCAATCGATGTTCGTTCTATATCCTTCTATGTTCCTTCGATATAATCTAAGGGAAAAAACTGCATTAAGAGAGAACGGAAAATTTGATTAGGTGCCATTACGAAGCCTTGCAGCTTTAAGCTGTCCTAGCTGTTGTGTTAATATTTCTGCTTCGGTTTTTTGATGTGGAAACCGTCCTACACGTCCCAGGACTTTCGGAATCCTAAGACAGATTTGAAAACAAAAGTTTTAAAGAAAAACTCCATAAATAACTTACTCTAGTTTCTGCCTTTAGTAATTACAATAATTAGACACGACCACGGCAGCTACATAAAGAGTTGAGCGTGTTTTTAGCAATTATGTCAGCCTTACATTCTACTTAAATTATGCGGCATCAACAGAATAATGGAAAATAATTTATCCCTTTAGAAATAAAACTTTTTTTTCGCAATATTAAAACAACTTTTATAATGACGAGGATAGAGGATGGCCATGACCTTTAAGAGAAAGTCAGCATAGTAATCTCATTTTTGATTATTATTTTTTACGTTCTAAAAAATGTTTGCATTACACTGCATTGTTCTAAAGCACAGGCGAGCGATAATTCTTCAATAACAGTAATAATAGAATGACCGCAGCTACTATTACTTTCCGAAGTAATAAACTTTAGTTTAATTATCAATCATTATTCTTTGGTTTTCTTAACCTTTCCAAGGGTCTACCATTCCCCGCCAGGCCTTCAAATGTTGATTCTATAGTTTGTGCGCGGTCGCGCGTCTATATATATATATATATATATATATGTATATGTATATGTATATGTATATATATATATGTATATGTATATGTATATGTATATATATATATGTATATGTATA
>KK502517.1:486742-564349 GCA_000688735.1 Glossina austeni
TTGTCTTGCGGTTATGTCTTACAATATATTGTTTTTTTTTTTTTTTCAAATAAATTTGTTTTTTTTTTTTTTTTTTTTTGTCCACAAGTTATATTGAATTTATGCTTAATAAGTTTTATTTTCTTCTATTTACAGGTATGTAAAAATTATTTTAATTTTATATAAGGTCTTCAGGTAAATTATTGCAATATTTATTTGTTGTTTTTGTAAACTTCAAGTGAAAAAAACAATTTTTTTTTTATAAATTATTAGTAAACAGTATATGTACTTAATTATGGTTTTCATTGTTAGAGAAATATCTATGGTTTTTACAAACATAGAAACAAGCAATGAATGTTTTAAGTGTACCGCGCCGTCGGCAATTGTGTATAAACGTTGGTTTAAAAATGATCGCTAACTCATATTCACAGAATCATTTTGTAGCAATCGCAACATGTGTTTCATGTTATATTAATGACTTCTGAGAATATTTCATTTAATTGGCGTCGGGAAGTCTAGCTTTTTGTTAGAAAAATAAATGTTAGAAGAAAAGAAAAAAAAAATAGAATTTAATTGGAAAACAATTAGTCAGGGAAAACCAGCATTAAATAATTAAAAACAACTACGAAACACGAAACTTTATAAAAATGTAAGGAAGGAACACAGAAGAGCGGGAAGAGCGGGAAACTTTGACTGTAATTTAACTGTTCATTGATGATTGCTCGCGATTTCCAATTATATTCAGTTATTCACTTGAAATTTTTATTGAAACAATTATCCTAATCTTCTTGCAACATTCTTTTCACAACGATTTCGTATAGAAGCTTCTAATGCTGTTTTTAATTGCATCACCACTTTGAGGTATTTTCCAATTTCGAATGCATTTTTTTTATAATCCTATGGAAAATTAAACAATTTGCCTCCAATCTTGCGATTGAATGGGGGCATGAAATTCGGCCCTCTAACTATTGCAAATAAGGCAAACACCCTCAAAAAAAAGAGGTTTTTGTACAACAGTTTTTGGATGGAAGCAAAGGTAAGGGAATAATAACATTTGAGGAGCTCATCAAGCATATCTCGAAGTACTTCTCGTGAGTCTCTGCCGGGCGTAGTTATGTTAGTGAAAATTTAAAGTAGAAAACAAAAAAAATCATTTAATCTACATGATTCTCTTAATTGAAGAATTGTTTCTTTTTTGGACCAAAAACATAAAAAAAACCTTCGAAAACGTCGCACACACTTCTCAGCAGAATGTCGTTCTAAAATTCAGATGGAGTTCCACAATTTTTTTTTGTTATTCTTGACTGTTTAAGGGATCATTTAAGCCTACGAGTCTACAGTCTACAATCTTAAAGATTAACTACCATTCTTTTTAAACAATTTGCAGAATTTCCTTTCGAATGGACTGATAAGGAAAGAGTGTTCTCCGGTATGATCCTTAAGCAATTGTGCCTAATTTTTACCATTATGTCAACCCTGGAAGTTTACTTCACGTATTTTTGTCGATTGCGATGATATCTTTCAATATTCAAAATATCATCAGTTAGAAGAATTTTTAAAGGAGAAAGGGGGAGGGAAGGGGAGGAAGACTTTTTCTAGAGTATTCATTAGTTGTCTGGACTCCCGGCTACTCTTTTCGTATACAAGAACTATACAAAAAACAGTTTCTTCTTTGCCTTATTTCTTCCGTTCAACGAAGGACGCTTTAAATTGATTTAATGACGTTTGAGAAACGAAAGTACAACGTGTGAATCTCCTTTGTGTTTAATTTGATAAAGGGAGATATTAGTTGTTACTCAGCCAAGTATTTTAAATAAGCTATTCCAGCGCAACAATGATAACGAAATCCTTTCATAATTCCGGGTAGATTGTAAAAATTTGGAAGACTTCTGTGCGCACGTTTCCCTTTCGTATACAGTAGTTTCCTTTAAAAGAAAATTTCTAAGTTTCAACTGAATTTATATATATATATACATGTATCTATATATATTCATGTATAGGTAAAATTGCACACATCAAGCACGGATTTAAGTTGGTGAAGTCCGTGTATTTGACGCATTGTTTCATGTTTATCATATTTTTTAACATAATAAAGTCTTATTACTTTGTCTTTTGAATTGAAATGTATTGTAGTGTATTTATTTTGTATTTTTTTTTTTGTATTAATATCGGTTGCATAGATTATCTTTAGGTTGCACACAAAGCTATATGAAGAGAAAGGGGCAAAATTTCTTATAATTTTTAAAAAACAATTTTCTGAATACTCCCAGATTGTGACGCGTTGTAGTTGATTGCTTGCTGATCATGTAAGAAAATTAAATAATTGGTTGGACATCCCCAACTACTTCTAGTACTAGTCACGTGGCAACAAATCATTTAATGTCATCATCATTTTCCTAAAGGATCGTTTTTGCGATAATTAACTATAGTGCGCCACGGCCCACCATTAAATATCCTACACTGCTCTGCTTAATACAGTCATTGCCGGAAAAGTGCTTCGATCGGATACGTTTGCGATAACGCTCGTCCTTGGACACCCAACATGACAGATTTCTTTAGAGTATTTCAAAAACTACCTTCTGAAGGTTGAGTACAAAAATGTCAGGCGGACGGACGTACAGACTGAGTGGTGTTCTTATGGGGCATTCAATTCTTAAATAATGCCGATAATTATTTGTACAAAAGCTTAGAGCCGTGTTAGCTATTGTGATGTTAATGAAGCTATATAGCTTTTTCTAGACGTGGTTTGAGCCTAACGAAGCTATCAAAGATACCTAGTACGTGTTTTTTATCGCATTGATTTTGACCGTAAGAGATGGGAGGATAGACGATAGGCGAGAGAACGAACACATAAATAAAGGTAAACGCGGTCCGAACAATAAATCTAAAATACCAGCATAACTCGTTAATAAGTATAAAAATAATATTATCATCAACAAACTAACTCTGAAAGTATTTCTGCACAAGTCTCGAAAACGGCCGGTACATGTGTTTATTGATTAATTTTACTTGCCTTGCTAGACATTTTGTCGTCGTTAATTTGCAAAATATTTGTGTTCATATTCATGCTTAATGCTCTTCAGTTTTAGGTTATTTACCTTTTCACGCTCGAAGACAGTGGAATTCTTACCGACTATAATATGTTTGCTTATGTGCGCTGCTCTAGTAAATGTTTTTTTTGCATTTGCAAGTTTATTAAAAAGAAATTTTCCATCATATGTTGCAATAGCATGTAACTAAGGAAACCTTACAAAAACATAGTTAAAAAGCAAACACAAGAAAATTATTTGCAAGACTTATTGTAAGAAAGTTGTATTATTTTCTCAACTAAAAGTATTCTTGGAATTTTTCAAGTTCGTCGAATCCAGAAAAAGGCAGTATTCAGAGATATTAAGAGCATTTTTTAATGTAATTTTCCTTTATACATACTTTCCTCATACTCACTACGCAGAGAGTGAGTAATAGGGCTAACCGTGGGAAACAGATTTTTTTTTTATCGATTTTCCACTTGAATATAGTTTGGTTGTAATACGAAGACTAGCTAGTTTCGTGCTCGCGATCCAAAGCAAATCCCTTGTGATTATGATTACAAATGCCTTACAGTGTCTTTTAAGACCCGCTCCTGGTGCTGCAAAAGGTTTTTATAAAATAAATGCGCCCCCAAATCCATCGTTTGTTGGTGGATATAAAAATAATTAATAATCACTGGGATCATTGCAAATTGCAGAATATGTTTAGCGCTTGGTCGACCAATTTGTGACCCAATTGGTCCTAACACGAATATATGCTGATGAATTTTCGTCATCAAAAATTTCTCGACTCGAAAATTGTATTTGTTTTAAACGGTTCACCAATCAAAGTTGCATTAATGTTTGCATTGACCATGAATATCGGCTGAGTGCAACGGTTCCAGCCGACTTTTGAACTATTTGGTTATTTCGAAAGAATTCGCGTTTCATCCCCACGTCTTCAGTGTTCCATCTGTCGAATAAAAGTAATAATAGCGACGAATAGGCTTAGAAAGTTTTGCTTCCAATGTCATTACTTTCGTGAATTAGCCTACAGCAAAAGTGTCCCTTACATATCCCATAAGAGATAACTTATTCCTTGGTTTCTCATTGAATTAATTTAGTGTGTGATTCCCCTTAAACGTTTCTCTTATCTCATTATCAATCAAACAGTATTGCCTCACAAGATTTGTTCAACCGACGTCGTGGAACTTTCCCTGTTCAGCGACTTTTGCGAGCTACTGACTCCGCTGCTTATAATGAACGATAGATTCATAGGTAATTTAACCGACATCGGCGGTTTTCATACCTTCGACTTGCTAGCATGCACCGCTTCTGAAACTCTGGCAAAATATCTTGAGGTTCCAGATTGGTTAAATAGTTTTCTGATCCGACGACGCCACACTGTCTATCGCAGAAAATAAATATGCTGCTTTTTCAAGCATTTTTAAATCGAAACTTTCATCTTTAATGTGTTCTCGTAATTTAGGTTAATACGTGTGTACTTACGGTAAAAGGTATTGTTTTCTGCCCGCTCTAATTGGCCATCAACCATTTTCCTTTAAATTCGCTAGTTAGCATTTTTCAAGCAACAACGTTTAAAATCTGGATTCGTAAACATTTTTTTTTTTTTCTCAAATAGCGTTACTTACGTTACGCATTACCCAGCAAATTAATGATCATTTCATTAAAAGTCTTTAATTACATGCTGCCGCAGAGACTTCGAGTGTTAAGATGACCCAATTGTTTTCGTTCTATGTGAAAGATACTCAGATTTGTTTTATTCAGAATGCAAACATTATTTTATTAAGCATTTCCGCTCCTAAAAACATAAAGCAATATACCTTTATTTAGATCCCGGTCAATATACTACAGTAGGCCTTTTAAATCAACACAAATCCTAAAAATATGCTCTACTTATTTCTTATTTATTCTTTAGAAGCAACAAAGGAAGAATTTGCGAAAAGTTTACGACACACATTTCCTGCTCATAACAACTAACTAACTGCCTTTGAAAGCACTTAGTCACGTTTTTTAGGAATTCATGCACAAAACTTGAAATAAATTGCAGTTTACTTAGCTTACCATACCGACTGCATACGCTTTATTAACTTTGTCATTCTGTACGCAACACCCGAAAATAATGTACTTCGGGGATAATATTACGTGTGCGAACATGAAAAAGTAACGTATGTACGTACCTAAGCGATGCGCATTAAAAGATTTAGCCAAACTAAATATGCATGCAACGATAACTCTTTTCAAAGGCGTCCGACAACGTGTATGCTATCGTTTTCAATTATTTAAATGCTGCACATCTAATACGTCAGTGCGTAAAGACTTTCTGGGTCAACGAATGTATTTAAACTGCAAAGACCTTTTTATTTCTGTCTTTTCAGTGTTTGGTAACCGCTTGGCAGGGTTAGCGACACTTGCCGTACTATGCCGTACAAATTTAAATATTTATAGAATTTTTAAATATCGTTTGTCTAGAGAGGGATTTGCTTTCGATTAAATAAATTGTACATTTTTGCTTAAAACCCAATTGTTAGTTATGTTAATTTCCTGTTTGCCATACATGTAAGCAAATTTTTTTATTGTTTTTATTGCTGAGCATATATATGGCGTCACTTGATTGATTTTAATTCTGTGAAAAACTTCAGCCGTAACGTATTAATTGTTGGTGATTATCGGTCATTGAATTTTAAAAGATTTTAGTTTTTTTTTTTTTTTTAGTTGAAGTGATGTCATTCAATTTTTATTTTTCTCCCTATATTCTCCTTTTTTGGCGAAGACATTGCTAAATATATGTTCTTGCTTTGCATTTGATAGAATTCTTAAGACATAATATAACATTCGATTTATTCACGCTCAGATGTTGAAAAGCAAAAATTATTACGTTGTTCAAATTTTGCTGATTACAGTTTTCATTTCACTTACGTTATGATGAAATCATTTTCTGCTTTTACTTTCAAAGCAAAGCAAAGCCTGTAATATTACAATTTTTTATTTCTCTTCTTTTTTTTTTTTTTTTTTTTTTTTTGTTATAGCTCGACTCGAATGCAAAGCAAAGTACTATTCGTAGATAAAATTTGATTTTCATTACACGTATCCCAGAAGCTAAGAATATAAAAATAGAAAAATTTCGAAAAATTTCGGGCAACGATTCTTCGAAAAAAGGAGAAGAAGACGTTTTTAAAGCACTTTCGTATAGGATACATTTAGTTTTCGTGGCCATAAGAAAGATGTTAGGATATGTTAAATGGTGCACCATTCATTCGAGCATTTAACCCTGTCTTTCCGATGTCCTCCCGTGTATTTGTTTGTATTCACCCACTTATGTCGCAAATTTTGCTGAAATTTACTACAATCACGTAATTTGGTCCAGAAAGGAACTGTGTCGAATATGGATTAAGCAGGACAATTTAAACGACGAATGCGAAGCTTTTAAAATAATCTTTATGTACGGATCAACCTAAAGCAGAATTTATTCAGAAAATGTTTTTGCACCGATCGGTATGATAAAAGGTACGCTTAAATTATATGGTTTGCACGAACTTACTGTGTCCGTCCTAACCGCAAGTAGCGTAGGATGTAAAAGTTTCTAATTTTCAAAATTTCTTGACAAAAATAGCAGAGTAGCAGTTTCTTCACATACTAAATTGATGTGAAATATTTGACTCAGATACAGCAATTTGCTGATCCCTTTCTCGTAGAACCGTTCTTGAAAAATTATAAACCTTCATATGGCAAATATTTTATAAACAAAAGCTAGTCCAAGATAGACGGGTATGACATATAAAGTTGCGGCGCCACTGGAGTACTTTGGTCGATTTATTGCACCCTACTTCATATAAGAGTTCTCATAGGAAATTAACTCCTACATGATAACAGACCCTAATCTCTAGAATTTTAGAAAATAATTTCACCAAATATGGTCCAGATCAGTTACTCCACTTTTTGAAAACGCAGCAGCAAAAAGTAAGCCATGGGAACAGAAGGTAACATTTTTTGCAATTAAAGTCGGCTTGAGGCGACAATGCCTTTGGCTGTCGTGCTTGCGCGTGATGTTTTTATTTGCTACTGTTATGTTTTGATCTTCATACCGGCACAATTCTTAAGTAGTGATAGGTAAAAGTTTTCTTTGATTTTGATTAACATAGCAGTGCTACGGAAATATACTTCAATGATTAAAACAGGTGGGGGAGTTATAGAAAGTGTACAGAGAATCAGCAATGATTTATTCTTCTAATACATTCGTTTGATTCTTCTTTCATACATACATCTCGACACTCGTCTCCCGGAGCCCGCTATTACTTAGCTGCCTTATAACTATCTACAACGTAAATTCATTTTTCTTCTATAGCTTACGGCATATTTTGAATCGTGAATTTTATATATTCATGTTTGTAAGAATATGAAATTATCACACACCTCACTCACGCGTCTATTCTGCCAGCAGAGCAAATTAAATTATTTTTTGTCAAATGCTGAGAAGAGAAGTTAAATTAGAAACTTTTAAAATATATAATCGGTAAAGATATAATCGGTTTATCAAAACGTTCGCATTATTCAGAAGGACGTGTCAGAAAAGATCTATAAAGTATGTACATTCTTGATCTTAACTCGTAATCAGTATCAAATTTTGAATTTATCTAAGCGTGTTCGATTGTCCATCCGTGTGGCATCTGTAGTAGGTGTTATCACGATCGAAAAAATAAAGGTACTGACGTCAAATTTGGTGAAATCATTGGAAGTTATTGCATGCAGGTTGATATTGAAAATTGGCCAGTACCAGGTAAACTGGTGACAGCTCCACTAGCAAAAGCAAAAAAATTGGCTATTTTTATACTCTAAGATAGTTATGATATAAAGGTATATTAGGTTTATACTTACGATAAACTGGCCTTTCATTAGACCGATCGATCCGGAAAGTATTTCAAAGCCTGACTGCCCGTCTTCTTGAATTGTTGTTCGGAAAGTACTTCAATAAACAATTTTTATATTTTTTTGATTATTGGAAATGCGTGCACTTTATTACTTGCCTTTTGTCAATTTACTCATGTAACCCATGTATTATTTGAAGCTCTGAACAATTTTAAAGATCTAATAATTGCTAGAATGCTAGATAGCTTGAAAACTTAGTTGAGAAGCAGCAAGGTTCATTTTGCATTCGAATTTCTTAATGATTTGTTGTGTTGTCATTTGTTACCTCATACCGAAAGAAAAAATTGTTCATATTAAAGAAAAGATCTCAAGACTTATGCTTTGTTTTATCATATTAAAGAAAAAATCTTAAGACATGCTTTGTTTTAACACCTAGTTGTAAGAGAAACCATATGCTAACCGAAGTTCTTTATTCAAAGATCTTGATCACTGCAATCTTAAGCCTTCGCGATTAGATTGCTTGAAGACAGATAGTTTCCAGACCTTGAATAACCGATTAATATAAGAAAATTTACTTAATTCTTTTAAGAATTTCCAAGAAAAAAAAATCATTTTTTAATTGTTTTTTTACATATTTTGACGAAATTTTATTAAGAAAAAGCAATTACAAAAGAATATAAAAATCCAACATATTACATATCGCTTTATTACTATAATACTGTCATGGCAAATAGCATAATCAGCACCAATATCAGCCATGGACAGATGAACATCAAGCAGGCTACTTCGAACATTGTGTTGTTAAAATTTGTACCTCCTTCCTTCAGTTATCCGCTTCAATCAATTTCGATATATTATCCTTAATATCGCGAAACACGTGATCGTCTGTGTACTTATCTAAAGCACTTCGTCTTGCAAAAACATTTGTTGCATTCAATCACCCAGGAAAAGATTCTTCCCAAATTTTTCTCACTTTCTTACAGTGGCATACTGTGTTGTCTGTCCACAATTTTATTTGTCTTCCACTTCTTTGCACTTATTACGTTTTTGCTTTTTAAATAAAACTTTGGTTTTTTTCCAATTGTTATTATCTTTTAACTTGTTTTCAACACTAACGGTGTAGTCGAAACACATAACTGACAGTTTGGTTATGGTTTTTGCTTTTGTTTACTTGAAAGCAAAATCATCGAGAGTGCTTTAGTCTCAGGTTAGCCAGTCAATTGGTTGATGTGTGTGTGTGGTTTGTGAAATTTTATTAGTTTGTGTGTTTTTTTTATTAGTTTCGTGTTTGTGTATTTTCGTTGTTTCTGTTTTTGTTTCGTACGAGTGTTGCGTGATATATATATGTATATATATATATGTATGCCTTGAATAATTATATTGCGCTGATGGTGTGTTTCACTCATCCCCGCAGGTAGACAGGCAAACAATAAGTATATATTTTTTCTGCTCTCCCACAGTAAATCTCGCATTCTCTCTTTACAGGCATATGTACGAGAATAAGTCGCTAAAAAATCTTTGTTTTACCTGTCATTTGTTTCAACAATTCAAGCGCTCTTTCTCTCTCCCTCTCTAGCTTTTCTCTCTTTGTCATCAGTACTGTTTACATCAAGGTGGCCAAAGGTATTCCTCAAGGGCTTAAAGTGCCTATTTATCAGGTCTGTCCCGTCTGTGAATCCGTTCCTATTTCAATAGTAAAAAAAACGCGACGAACAACTGCAGTCTATGACTGAAAGAAAAAGGGCCATCTAGATCCCAAACTATTCACTAGCAAATAATTGGGCGATAATAGTAAGAAGAAAACAAAACGTAGTCAGCCCAGTATGTCTTCTTTAAAAAGAATTTTTAGTTCTACTGAGTATATCTTGTGTGGCTATAGGTCCTGGTCACCTTAAGTGGATCTGTATACAATATTAAGAATTTTAATCTCTCAAGAAATGGTTTCATTGATTATTACAAATTAATTCTAGCGTTTACTTAATTGAAGTTGCTGTTAAATAAAAACTTGTTTTCTCTAGACTTTGCTCTCTAAAAATAAAAATAAAGTAAATCTCATAAAATAACAAGCTATTGTGAATGTGTGCTGTATTCATCACCATTGTTTAGACAAAAAATAAAAACAAATAAGTAAGAAAATTATATTCAGTCATGACCGAATCTTTTATACCCATCAGTATTATCATAAAAACGACTAAAAAAAAAAAGAAAAGAATGAAATTTTAATTAGTTGGATGCGGCCGAGTTTTTCTATATTCAAAATAAAAGTGGAAATTTATATGGAGCATGTGTTGTACTTTATGAACAGCAGCCAAAAAACACGGAAAGATGGACAGACGAACTTGCGAATTTTTGCAGAATTATCTTTCGTAGTTTGTGAGTAATGAGCAAATACCAATTTTATATTTCTTTTGAAAAAGATGTTCTCAGTACGCGTGCTATTGTAGGCGTGCCCTTCGGCCGATTTGACTCATTTCCAACACCAGCCTGCACATGAGAATTTCCAATGCTTTTTCCAAATTTGAAGTTGGTAGCTTCATTTTTGCGGTGGCCAGGGGAATGTTACAACAGACATTACGGACAGGCGGACATGCTTGGATCGACGCAAAATGTTATACTGATTTGGTGTGTGCTACTTTTGAGGTAATGAATACACCCTTCATCCTTCGACGATGGGTATAAAAACAAGAAAGTATATTAAACAAATTATAAATAATTCGTTGCATTCTTTGTGCACGCGTTTGTGGTTTTATTTATTTTATTATTTTCTGGCGTTTAGCTTCTGTGCTATAATTTGTTACTCATTATTTCTTTACAATATAATTGTTAATTATAATTGTGACATAACTTTGATGACATCTATCTGCTATCAAACTAACTAAAAACAGAAGATCATCGATCACAGCACCAAATGTTAAAAATGTTCTTTAGCGGAGCAATGTTTTACTTGCTGTTATAAAATTGATTATCTGATCAAAGAAGAGATGGGAAGAGATTGGATATCTATGTACATAGGTTAGTTCAACTAGCAACATATCATCTGATGAATACGAGCAATTAAATGCTAACTGTATTATCAGCAATTAACCCGAGATAACGTGGGAAATTATTATTTATAGAAGCATATAGACAGTATGTAAACAATACAAGCCTCATAAAATTAATCTTGGTTTAAACAACAAAATTTTAAAACAATCTATTCACGTACTACTTTCCATTTTTGTGAATGCCTGTGGCAAACATTCAAACAATCGCAAAACTTAAGATATCGAAAACATTGCAAGTTCGTGCGGCCCAAAGCGATCAACAGCAACGTCTACAGTACATTGTGAAAATAAAACCATTTGAAAAACAAAAGGTCAGCTTTATTTTACATTTTTTAATTTCAAGAAATATTGCTTCCAAGTTCAGAATATCGATACGAATTTTAGCATTGATGTGATGCGGCAGAGATATACTTGACATTTGAGGCACTTACTCCCGTTATTTTTTGGTTTGAAATGTTGCTAAATTATCGGTCTAACCTATCCCAAATGTTTCAAAATTAGAAAACTCGTTTATGGCAGCAGAAAATATATGCTGTGTCTATCTAAAAGAAGGAATGCTTGGGATACTAAAGGACGAGTTTAGGCAAAAACTGCTGTCGTCCCACAATATTACAGCGTTATTTAAAAACGCTTGAAAGAAAATGCATTCTTTTCACTATTCTTTCTTTTCTCTATGCTTTTCAGGTATGTCGGTTTTCGTTATTAATATAATATAAAGTTAATTGTCGCATAAAAATATTAAAAAGATTGGTAAGCAATGGATTTGTACAAAGAAAAACCATAAGAATAGACCACAATTAGAAACAACAATTGCCGTACGGCGTCTCCTACGCACAATGACTTTTATAAAAGATACCAAATTAGTGTAGAAAGAATAAATTCTGACATATCCGACTTTGGTCGTCTTTCAATTGCAAATGATAAAAGAATTTTATCTATAAATATCTAACACTTTGCGGTTGACATTAGTGGAGGCCATGTTTAGAAAGCCAATGAATTTCTAATGTGTATACGTCGATAATGTCATTGACTTAACGTGTCTGACAACAGGGTCATTGATAGGGTTTAAAAGTTCCATTAAATATAGAATATTTTTTTCTTTCTTTCAAGGACACATATTGAGCAATTTATTGCCCGTAAATGTCTTCTCTATCAAGCGGAAAAATAAATTTTTATTTCTATTTGAACACAAATGCGTTGAATTCGTTTTCATACAGAGCAAAGAATATCAATGTTTATCTGCCCCAATAAGTAGTGTTGTAAGTTTTCCAAATATTAGATTTTCACATGCGTCATTATTTTGATAAAAGCATTCAACTGAGTGATATCTCGTTGAATAATTTATTTTAAGAAAAAAAGAAAAAAAAAACGATTTTCAGTGTCCTTTGTCATAAAGAAATGTCAAGGATTCTTGTGTAAATATTTAAATACTTTCACCTAATGCACTTAAGTAAATATTTAGAAGAAAACAAAGGTTAAGATTTGTTATAAACAAAAAAAAAATATGCCAGAATATTCCTCTGGAGGTATATACACTCTTTGTTTCTTGCTCTTACGCTTACGAGAATCAATTATTCATTATATGAAAAAATATCCTGCTTTGACATGGGCATGGTTTATTTGACTTCGAATTCCAGCCTGATCGGGAAAGGTGTTTTTTAATTCACACAATGTTTTTGTATTTATAGGGTGGTGATATTTATTTGTCTACATATATATACATATACATACGCGCATATATATTCGTACATTTGTATTATTTGTATTTGGTTAGCATTATTTTGATTCTCGGTATTCATTTATACTTACTTTAGCAGACATTTTGTTTCCGCTTTTTACAGCGCATGCCTTGGCTTAGTGTCTGCATATTGTTCAGCAAGTGATATGCGAAACGAATAGAGAAGCTGAGAGAGAGTACGCTGTCATCAGAATGATGCGAAAGCAGGGTTGTTATGTATTTAGAGCTGGCAATGGAAACGTGAAAGCAAATTATTTGAATTGTTTGAATAGACTCATATACATCTATGTACATATATGCAATCTTCCAAACACTAGGAGACAAATGCTTTCATTAAAAGCTGTAGTCCCATTGATTAAGAACTCAATTGATCAATATATATATCTTTGTGTAATAAGTGAAGTTTTTCTTTCAAATGTTTCTCTAACCAAATTTTGCTTTCGATAAAAGCCCACCACGGCGTATGTTAGTCTTGTGGTAGATATCCTCTTTTTCAAACCTGTTCGAAGTTACTTCACAAATGTCCTTTTCTGAAAATGGCGTGTAAACAATAAATTCACTCGTTCCGTTCCTCGCTCACATTGGCATGGAAACATTAATTGCACAAGTAAATTAAAATTTTTTCAACAAGACAATCAATCTCGTATTTTTCAGAAATTTCGCGGTTATCACGACTGTTAATTAAAGCGGAACGCGTAAGTCTTGCCTTCGAAAAATTTAGAGTGTTTAAAAAAAAGACGAATCACATTGCCCAATGCCGTACCAATGCCGTACCGTTCTAAGATGTAAGCCATAGGTAGATTGTACCCATCTAAATTTTATAGATGAGCAACTCGCTCATGTCAAAGTCCTCGATGACAATAGCTATTAATTTGTAATTATTAATGTGGCGAGTGTGTGCGACTTGTCCCGAAGGCAAGCATCGTATTTTTTCCTGCGACAGTAGGTAATGATGACTGATGGAGTCCATTATATAACTTATTTATCGTAAACATTCTATAGATATTTGAAAGACTGTGGACTTGTCCATGGGACCTCTTGGTGTACGATTTTTGCTGGTAAACCTCAATTCTACATGAAACAATAAAAGTTGAAAGCTATCCGATGCATACGTTTTTTCTTTTTTTTATACTTCACGAGAGATTCTAAGGGTGTCCCGCATACATGTAAGAGCGATGATTGTCGACAAGGGTATATCTATATGCAAGTTAAGCAAATCGGGGCTTTGTAATTTATAAACTATTGCTTTAAAAAGTACGTGAAGATTTCCGCATATTTCTCGCTTTCTAATCTCGTTTTTCTGTCGCTGTTAGGCCACTTGAAAACAAAACCCTGACCTATTTTTAATATTTCATTTATATTAAATAATATTTAGAAAACAACCCTGTTTGAGGCAAGCTTTGCTCTTTCTCTCTCATATTTAGTCATAATCATAAATAAAGTGAGTGAAGCGAAACAATAGCATTAAAGTTTCGTCGCTGACCAAACAACCACCCACCGTTTAATCAATTATTAGAAACAAAATATATACATATGTTGCCTCACATCTAAAGCACAAAATGTTTACAGATTTTTTTCTCTCAGCAAACAAAAAACAAATGCCGAGCTCTCTCTGTACTTTTCTTAGAACATGAAAGAGAGAGCGAGAGTATGTAATAATACATACGAAGAAAATTTTTAGTGAGAGGAATCAAATACATCACGTATGCACGCAGCCACTATGGCTGCCTTTCCACTGTACAACAGAGACTTTTTGGGTGGAAAAATGCTTTTTCAACACACACATACACTTTCATGCATTCTCAACCTTACGGAATTAATAAAATCTACCCTCAGTAACGAGACGAAACGTTAATACAAACTTTGGCTTCTTTCTATTAAAAGCACCAACTAAACAAAATAATAGGAAAAATATTAAATAATTTTTAACAAAAGTAAAATAAATTAAAAAAAAATTCTATAAAATTTGCTGTAATAAAATTTAAAAAAAAAAAAGAATAAAATTTAAAAAGCATCCAAAACTTTTTGTATAAGAAATCGTAAAAAAAAAAAGAATCAAAAAGCAATATTTCTTACAGAGTAAATGTAAGAACACAAGAAAATAAGAAGAAAACGCGGAAGTACGCGATATATTCATCATCCTAGATATTGAAATATCTTATTAAGCTGAGATAATTGTTAGAAATCTTTTTTATTTAATAAAAAATACTTTTGTTTTGCTAATAAAAATATAAAAAAAAAAAGTACAAAAGTCTATAAAAAGAAAAAAGTAATAAAAGTAAAAAAAGGAAAAAAAGGTCTTCGAGAAAATTACAAAAAAGTGCTCTTTCAGAATATAAAAAATTTATAAAACCAAATTAAAAAATACATATATTTTTATACGAAGTGCAAAAGGACAAAACGTCATAAAAGAAAAAAAAAAAATAATAAATACATATATATATATATACTTAAAAAGAACTTATAAGAAAAGAACACACAAAATCTGTGGATGACCTTGTTTCTCGTCGCCAGTTTCATTGAGAAATACAAGGCTCAAACACTAATTGTGTGCGCGTTATACATACGCACACATAGACGCATTGAACGGTTCTCACATCCACAAATTGAACTAACCCTCCATTAAAAAAACCCGTTCGTTTGTTAGTACTCGAGTACTTTCTACCACCCCCGACCAAATTCTTAATGTGTATGTATTGCTACTCTTTTATGCTCACCACCCGAGGAAGGGAGTCTATTCACTTAATCGTTCCTTTGGCAACATTCAGAGAGACTTGTTGTTTTCTTCTCTTCTCT
This sequence comes from Glossina austeni, assembly GCA_000688735.1. Lineage (NCBI taxonomy): Eukaryota > Metazoa > Arthropoda > Insecta > Diptera > Glossinidae > Glossina > Glossina austeni. The sequence goes on from KK502517.1 coordinate 502,195, forward strand.
TCAGTAGTGTATACGTTTATTATTTTTGGAAGGTTGAAGTTTAGGGTTTAGTTAAGTCCTACAAATCGGATTTGAATATTCTTCCCATAGAGCCAAAAGTTAAAAAATCATTCACGTGTTTTCATTCACGATTTGCAAACTGAGCTGCAGCTAACTGCCAGTCCTTTCGTTAAAAAGATCCTAATCTAGCGGCAAAGCCATACTTCGTCCAAGTAGCTCAAATCGTTCTATAGTTTTATAATTAAGCTCTATACACAATATAGAATATAAAAATTTGAAATTTTTCAAGATTTCTCACTTCTGCTAGCCAGGAACAAAAATTCTTTAATCACGTGCAAGATATTTTGCAAAATTAGACTGTTTTTAGGAACGTGGATGAGTTTATTAGAATCCGAGAAATGGCGTGAAAGTATTGTACGAAAGTTAGCTCATCAACTAACTATAACAGAGCCAATAAATTTCGTTCTAAAGATATTCACTAGGCACCATTTGATTTTATATAAGAAAAAAAAATTCCATTGGGCTCAAGAATTCGACTAGAGAGTTGAAATGTTAATCCGATCAAATGGTTCCACTGACTTGATGTATTTACCCAATACAATATTATTCAGAGATGGTTGCAATCAGCTCATCTATGCTATATTATAACAGCAGAGAATTGAAAATATTTCCAACTTCTATTTAGTGGGTACTTTAGGAGATTAAAAACTTATCCCCTTACTTGCTTATTGTAAAGTCTATCAAAATTGCATTAAATTGCAGAACTCCTTACCTTAGGTGATGGGTATTTTAATTTCGTCTCAAAGTTATTATTATTTTTTGTTTTCTCACTTTTCTCAACCCATTCCTCCTATTCAGAAGGTTTTCTTTTCCTACACACTTTACAAAGCGAACTTTACTAGAAAGCTTATTAACGCCGTGAAATATCCGTAAACCGCAAGTAGCGCATCTTTACAAGAGTAATTTTCCCGCCGTTCAAAATTTTATCCCTAAACGAAAGTATCATCATCAGCCAAGTATTATTATCAACCAAACGAGTATATAATTAAAGCTACGAAATCCTTCTACATTCTCGCGTTGCCGTATTTATTATTCGTTTACCGACAACAGTATTTATGGAAAACAAAAATAATTTCGAAATTGCTCTCACTAACGGAAATATTTTCGCGAAGAGGTAAATAATTATTCTTTGATTTAAAAAAAAATTTTATTTTTTATTTCAGTTATTAAAATTTTATCATTTTCTAAAAGTCTTCAAACTTTTATAATTTAAAAAAAAAAGAAGAAAAAAAAACAATCTATTGGATCAAAATTTACTTATTATATTAGTGATTTCTTATTAAAAGAGTAATGAATGGGAATTATGTAGACAATTCTGCTTTGTGTGTGATGACAAACAGTTTATGTGCACTATCATAGGGTGTATCAAGTTGTAATAATATCGAAAAGTAGGCTAAAAGAAATTAAAATTGAAAAACTAAATGAATGTTTAAAATTGTACAAAAATAATTAGAAACGCCCTCGACCAACCAATATTATCAAGAACATATTCAAGATGAATTCGTTTCTCATATGTATGTCTTCACAAATATATTTCCTATGTAAAGCAAGCGCACATTCGTAGTTATTCATTTATTCATATTCATCGAGCATGCAATAAATGCAAATGTACATTTCAAGTGTATCGATTCCTCATGATAAATACGCAATATATATTCTCTAGCGATATATGTCTCTCATACATCTTCCATACATCTTAAGGCTCATAAATCTTTTTCACTTGCTTCAAGCATAATGATGTATACACTTTTAAGCCAATGAATTTTTCTTTTTTAAGCCTAGAGTTGCAACTCGAAAATCTTATAAACTAATATATGTCGGTGTTGTAATATGCTTTAATGACCAAATCCAGCTGATTGTGATAGACCCTTTAAGAGAGAATATTAAAATATTCTAGAGAGTGTGCTACCCTACGTGCAAGCGTCTCACTCTTAATAAGACAATCGCGACAGGAAGCAAGCAACTTTCAAAAAAGGGAAAAATTCTCAGCAACTTCAGGCAGATAACTCTATCAGAGATGTGCTTTTCTGGAAGCCATCTATTTATCTAGAATTGCTTGGCAAAAGGAAAAAGACTTCAAGATTCGAATCAAAACGAACGCGGTTTTTTTCAACTAGAATGTTGCAAAGCGATTAGTCTGACCCATAGCTTTCATCCTATTTACAATATTTTATCGAAAAAAAATTTCCAAATTTGTGACATGCGAGTTGGACACAAAAATAAGTACAGGAACAAATTGCAGAGGTACAACAGGATGCACATGCCTAAATTAATTTAGAAAGGTATTCTGAGATGATAAATAAAATCTTAAATTCTTCTGCGTTTTGCATATAGACTCAGAAACTTAATACACTCTCACCAAGTGTAAGATATAAAAATTTATGATTCATTTGGAACTCAAAGAAATTCACAATTTGAAGGATTGAAAGTTAGGAATTGAAAAGCTTGAGGCGAAAATATTTCGTTATGCTCATAAAACATACTTTCAACGACTTGTGATTATTGAGCACGCAATACATTAGCATCTGCGTTTCTTTCAAAACATTGCCGCTTGAAGGCCGTTTCACGGGACATAAAAAAGCTCAAGAGATGCTTGGATATGTTTTTGCAACTTGTCCTCGATGCTCAGTTAGCAATGCATTTAATTTTCCTTTAGATAATCGCTGCGGTTGAATTGTAGCTTGCTTTTGAAATCAGTTTTTTTTTATTATTATTTGTTAAAGGCGGCCTTTTTGTTAGTTTTCCGAAGATATTACAGACAAAATCCCGCCCTTTAAGGAGTTATTTATTGCTATTATATCCTGCTGCCTGGTAAATACTTCAAAAGTACCTAAAGAAATCTGCACTTTTTCTCACGCGATAATTTAAACATGATTTCACAAAACTTTTATTTACAAACAATTATATATAGAAAAAAAAAAATAAAAATTGCTCTACAATTGTTCTGATAAGCTATTGTCATAGCTGTTTGACTGTCCTTCTTACCCGTTGACCTTAGATGTTACACTCTACTTGTATGTATAATATTTCCTTTTTATTTTGAATTGTTTCGTACTGTTTGTTATAAAAAAAGTGTAGGAAAACTCTCTCAATGTCTATGCAATAATATGACCTCATCACTTCACTATTGAAATGATTTTATCGTTGTAAAGTCCTCCAAGGAGATATTTTAATGGTTTTTTGTTCTATATCGTCTTATGTTGTCTTTTTGCCACTCCTTTTTCGCTCGCTATCTCGATGACAGCAAAACGATTATTTTGTTATGAATTTACAATTATAACTAAATTCATTTCTGTTTCCCTTATAGTTCAGCTACTATCTATTACCACCATCGGTTTAATCGCATGTCATTTCAATTTCATGACGGGACATATACGTATTGTTTAATAAAATTTTTGTCTTTCATTTGAATAATGACGATTATCGTTTTTTCTAAAGAATTTTCATTGTTATCGTTGTAAGCATTACTGTTATTCATTTTCACATCTATATACATACATATGTTGAAAAGATATTAAATTTTCATATAGAGTTTGAGAAAAAAATAAGAGATTATTTAGAGATTCATTAATTGAAATGGCTTCCCTTCCATTATTACACGATTTAAATAACTTAAAATTTAAACTTTTATAAAGTAGATGGGGAAATTTATCTCCTTCCACATTTTAAAGAAAATGTTTGAGAATCTCTTCAATAAAGCACAATAGCACTAATGATGAACTTTGTATATTTCCCATTCGAAAGTATGAGCACATTCGATGGGGTGGACGTAAATGCTAAAGCATTCGTTTTCATCATAAGTTACAAAATGACGTAAATGCTATAGCATTTCAATTTTATATAACTATTATTATATTAATAACAATTAGATGAAAATTAGTCGTGGATGTTATACCATTCATTGTATGAACGCAATTATATTTTGACTTCCCTTACAAAACATTTCTAATTAAATTTCGGATATCACCACGAATTCTAAAGTAAATTCGCTATCAATTTTTTGCGCTTCCATCAACGTGTTGAGGAAAAAACAAATGTGAATGTTTTTCTATACTTTCGACTTAAGTCAATCAGATGTTACTTTAATCGTAATGTTTTCATGATTTTACTGAAAAAATAGATTACGTTACTATCGAAATATGAAAAATTGTGAAAAGTGATGTTCATAGCAAAATGGTAGCCGAACAAGGCAAAGACGTCAGGACTTTCCAGATAAAATCTCACAATCATTAAAGGTGTGTATAGTCTGGCATTGTCGTGATAGAATACGATGCCTTTCCACTTAGCCTCTTCTCGAAGTTGTTTTGTTTGTCACACCATTTCTTTCCAAACGCAATTAACAAAAAGTATTACATTATTTAGCATCAATCCCAGCTACGCGACCATTTGGACCATGAACTTTTTCGCGTATTATTGTCACATGTGACCAATTTTTACGGCTCGTTATCTCATTAGGCCCTTCAAAAATAGATCGATTGCAATTTATTTTGATGTTTAGTTACAAGTTATAAGTCTATTACATTTGTCGCTGGTAATTTATAGGCTATCCAGCCTTGCGAAAAGTATGGAAAACTGTTCACCTGCCAATGTTAAGTTCCGCAACCGTGTTACGAAATATAATGAGACGGTGTTCTTCAATCTTTTGGTGCTTTTCGTCGACGTTGTAACGATTGTTCGACGCGATTGCTCAGACTTAAACTCGCCTATTTATTTTAAACTTGCTGGGCTTTTGATCGATGATTCTCTTTATAAGATCGTAATATAAGCCTGTAAGCGCTCCTTAAATCGGCTGAATGTATATTGTAGCCAAAAATGAATAAATAAATAAATAAAATAAATTGGGAATTGATGCGGACATCTGTCCACACATATGTCCATACGTGAATCCGTCTCCGGCAAGAATTTTCCTCGTCACAAAAATGAAGAGATAGTCTTCGAACTATTCCAGAACATCCGAAGTTCTTGAAGGCAGGGCGATGTTGAATGAAATAAGTCGGTGAATCGACTGACGAAGTCTTCTTATTGCTAACAACTTTCGCGTTTCCTCTTACTGGCTTCATAGAGTTAAGTGTCACCGAAATTATGCCACTCTGTGATTACTTATTGGGGAAAACGCCACAAAGTTCTTTCTTTATATGTACATACATATTACATTATACATATTATTATATCGTGGTAAATTTATAATTTTCGAAAAAACGTTACGAGTTCCTTTACGTATTTTCCTTTCCTATTATATGCTTTTTTTTTTGTAAAGAAAAAAGATGCCGAAGCCATCCCATATCGCTTCTCGTCCATCAGTAGATATCATGATTAGAGTCCTATACAAATTGTTTATAAAAAGTAGTTTGATCTCAAATTATTTCTTATCCAAAAAGTTCCAAAAATGAATCCATTTTCTTGTTCTTTTCTAAGTGTGGGATCATTCCTAACAGCTTTAAAAATAGAATTTTTTTCAAAATAATTTTGTGAGCGAAGGGGCGAGGTAATAGAATACCGATATTTGAGAATATTAGGAAACATATATTGAGGCAAAAAGGTATTTTTAAAGAAAGCAAAACCGGAGCATGCCTCGCGGGAGACGTTTAGCGTAAGGGGCCATGCGGCCAATAACACAGCTGCCGGCTGTTAGAGAGATTCATAGGATTTCTAAGAAATGTTGATTTTGAAGTGATTGACAAGCATTGTTACCTTAGGAAAGATAAGAATTTACGCTGCAACTGCCTAGCAGGGATCGATTTGACTCAATTCGAATTCAAATGATTCGAGTAGCTCCAGATTTAAAATAAAAAATTTGTTCCACTTCATGAACTTGTCTCTCCATGTTTTAGAAGATTCAAAGCACTAAGGCTAAAAAAATGTTTCGGAAAAATGTACCCTCAATTAGGATTTCAAGCTAACAAAGTTCTCGCCCATAATTAAAAAGAACACTACACGAAAGGCTAATGATGGGTCTAATAAATACCCAAATACCCAAAATCTGCATTTACAATGTTTACGAAGTTGTTCTTATAATGAATTAATTCTCAATGCAATCAAAAAAGTCATACTGACCCACCTTCGTTGCTCACGGAACATTTTGAAATGTCAGCAATAAGTTCGGCGAGAAGAAATATTATTTAATAATAAAATTTTCTCTTTCTGTTTTTCCATCGCCTCCTAATTGCCACGAAAAAATCTATTCTGCAGAGGGGAAAACTCGTTGTCGAAATAAACAAAGTTAGGAAATGCCGTAGTGCACTTTTGAAAAGTTAAATTTCCTTTTCGTTTTGATTATTATGATAATTTTTTTACAAAAAATCGAATGGATGGTAATGTGAGAAGTAAAAGTATCAAGCAAAGGATTATCAAGAATAACTTTTCAGAGCAAGTTGTTATCTTAGCGGTTTGCAATCAGTCGCTGCTTGCATTTTAAAGCGCTGTCAACGAAAAACAAATTAATCGAGAAGACTGGCAATAGTAGCCGAGTAGGTAAGATGAGCTACCAAGTCATGTTCGCGGGCTCAAATTTCAAGTAAGGTAGAGTTTTCTTGGGTGTTCAGTCGGTAAAGGCGTAATACCCGTCGTTTGGGCACGCATCCATTAGGCTACTGGTGGCTGCCACCACCTTCCTATATCTTTCTCTTTCCTCTGCTCTCTCTGACAAGCACCAAGCACCAAGGACCGAATATGGGACATCCCCTTAGGCAAGCATTTCTTTGTAGATCAAGTTGTGGTGATTCTCCATGTTATTGTCGTATCATTGCATACAATGGTGTGATGGAGTATCTCCCAAAATCAACATATCAGCTTTCCAAAGAAGTCAACGGTGAACTTTTTTATTCGTTAAACTTACATCTTCAGCAATCACACAATTGTGTATTTAATGACACGTGATGAAAATATACTTTTTATGATATAATCAGATATGTAATTCTTTTCTATAGGAGATTCGCTTTAAGTCAACCGCAAAAGGCTTAAATTTAATCTTCAAAAAATATCTGAAAAATGCCTAACTTTTTTCTAATTGCTTTTGTTGTTAAATGCACGATCAAGCGTGACAACGTATTCGCTCGTAATAATAAATAATGCATTTCGTTAAATTTATGAGGTCAGCCGTACATGAGCTTCCATGAAAACACAACTAAAATAGATTTTTAAGGTACTAAATGTCTTAATATTTCCTTACAATATTATTCTTTGAAAACGTCACTATCGAAACACATCGGCAAAGTAATGATTGCGGTTTTATGTATTTTCTGCGCTAAAACCGTCGTACACATTTTCTGAAACGCTCAAACGACCAAAGACATAATTTTATTATTACTTGAAACGATAGGAAAAGCTCTCACAAAAATTGTACATGAATAATATTAAATTCTAAGGTATATATTTTTACAAGTTTTTAAATTAGTTTGCAAAACTTTATAACATGTGTGCATGTGTTGATGCATCTGTTTAAACACATAACCACTTAGGCATGCATGCACGCTTACACGCTTGAAGTTAACTTCCTGATGAAAAACTCAACAAAAAAAAAAGAAAACAGAATTCGTCAATTTACTGGAAAATGCACAACAATAACATCAACTGCAAACATAAAAATACCCACGCACACAAAAATAAGCAGAACTCTCATCTCCGTAGATAACCTTGACCTGGAAATTTACTGCAACACCATGCATAGATGTATGTATGTACCTACCATACGTACGTGTACACACTTTAGTGTGTGGTTTTGTCTTGAATTGTTATTATTTTGTTGGCAGCCAACAACTTGAATGCGTGTGTTTGTTGTAGTTGTGTGTGTATGATTGTTTATGCATGTTTGTACAAATAGTTTTTCCAGTTTCTTCGTTTTTCCTCGCTTCGTTAAATTCAAAGCATCTTTCCCAATACATATGTACTTTACTTCTATTATCTGCTACGAATTCTTTGTTGTTATCGGTGTCATATAACTCTCAATATGATATATACATATATATCCATACATATGCACACATGTGTCTATATGGCATGCATAAATATATGTATTGCCAGCATTTCGAGATGAAAAAACTTTACTTACTCTGAAAGTTATTTTAGTTCTTAAGTCACTTATGGAAGTTGATGTGTGCGTCGATATAAACAATTTTTTTTTCTTCTTTTATTTTTGACAAAGAAACTTTATGTGGATGCTGTGTATTATTTTCCCTTGTTAGTATACTTATTTAGTCTTTCGATTTGCGATACTCGAAAAGATCTTATAATCGTTATGGTTTCTCTTAACCATCAAGGAGTTATTAAATCTTATTAAGACTTGGTCAAATCGTATCAGTCTATTGCTGCTTGAAAGTCTTAAAAATGAAGATAGAAAATTGACACTGTCACATAGGTGAAGTTTCGAACCGAAAAGGTGTGAACTCTAAAGTATGGGGCACACAAGATATTCCACAACTCGATTGTCATTTAAAATTCGCAAACTAAATACTTATATGTATATAACACGTACGCGTCTGTCATTTATATATTTTGTCAGTCCACACCTGGGGTAATCAGAAAAGCCGCCAAAATGGAATGGCGAAATGTTGCATGGTAAGCAGAGGAAACAATAAGCTAAAATAGCTTAATGTACTCTGGGCGAGTAAAGAGCCAAATAAAATGACTTGAAAGAAAATCTGCGGATCGTCAATGGGAGTTGGATTTACTAGCCATCTGAAACCCGCATGGCGGTTTCCTGTTCAGCCGCCGCCACAAGTTGTAGATACCAATATGACGTATAAAAGAAAAAACGTGTGCAAGGCCGACCCAAACATAATACTTCGCCTATTTTTATCATAAAATACAAAAAATTGCATATTTTTCGCAAGGCCCAGTTTTCAAGGTCGCAAAAGGTCGAAATCTTCCAAAGTTAATTTTCTTGGCAAAGAACTTATTATTGTTCACTTATTTTCGCCAAAAATTATATCTTGTTATAATATAAAGGCAGACTTTTCAAAAATCCATCGTATGGGAAAGGGGACCTAAAACGCGTAGAATGATTTTTTTCCAAACCTACCACTGCAAATTTATACGCCAAATGGTTATTCAGACCGCCATAAATTATTAAGACTTAGGTTTTTGTAAGAAAATTTATATGGCAGGGCTTGCAGAAAACTATTGTTTTGCTACAAATTTTTCAACACCATAAAAGTAATTTAGTCACAGCGGAACACCGATGACCACAATGACAAAATCGCACAAATTGAAGTTCATTTTGCTGCCTCACTGATCACATTCTCCAGATCTCAGCCCACGCGTTTTTTAACTCACAATGATGGTAATAGGGAAACAAGCTTGGATCAAATGATAAAGCCAATGACTTAAAGAGATTTTGGGGGTCTTTTGACAAATTTTTCCCTAAAAAGGCAGAACGTTAGGACGGCCTTCCCCGATTGTATAATTTTTGAAGAGAGACTGCTAACTATGTTGGTGTTGAATGAAGCCAGATTTAAGAAAAAGTTTTTCTTCTTACTTAGTCCTGGAAATCATAGAGAGATATTTTATGAATATTCTACTTGCTTTAGATTTCAAGGCCAATCTTGTAAGGACTAAAATATAGGAAGCAAGCAATGACGATTATTTTAAATTTCTACCAAAGGACACGCGCCAATTGTAATTATTGTAACACCAAAGACTTAATTACAAATGTATGCCATTTTTTCGGACAAGCAAAATTAATTTAAACTACGTTTATGAATGGAGAGAACATTTATTGGGGTTATAAAATTTAAGAGTTTAATAGACAGTTTAGTTTTCGATAATGACAAATCTTGAACAATTACTTTAAGAAATATAGGAGGCATAGATGGCTTGTTGTCTGCTGAATAGAAATTTTAAAGTTTCTCCTTTTCTCCTTTTTTCTTTTTGTTTTTTTTTCTTTTTTGTTTAAGAAATCTGAATAATGTATTCCGACGTTGGTTTTGGGTATAAGTTTTATAGCGCGCGCCGTATCAAATCTATTTTCAAAAAGCTTGAAACCACCAAAGTTTTTGATTTAAAAATTCATCTTTAAGTAAATGCATCGTACTACTGTGTATTCGGTAAAAAAAAATGGTATTCGAAAAATCAATGCCTGTTATTTTTTTTTAATGATAGCTTTATTGCCCGCCATATTGCAAAAACTATGTTTCACAATAATCTTCTTGTCCACAAGAATGGAATTTTAATAATTTTATCACACCACGTAACCGATTCGAGTCGATTTGCTTGTGTTCATTTATTCAGCTAATTGTCAATAGGATTTTGCAAGATGACAAAAAAGGTTTGTAGAATATCCACATTCATCAAGCTTGTGCATGGGCCTTATACACTTGCATGATCCTGCAAAGACACAATAACTTCGAAACAAAAATGAAATTATCCGAATGTGTTGTTCTTACCAATTAGAAAACTAAGAATATTTATAATAGCCATGTGGTGGATATGAGACCACTGAAAACAAAGAAATGCAAATAGGCTGCTTGAAATTTACTTAAGGGGTGGCCTGTTATCCACAGTGTTCTCATTTCGTAGGTTATACACGGCTATCCCTTGTTTTCACCATAAAGTGTGTACATGCGAGAACAGCGAGACGCCGGTCTATGTGTTTGTCAGCTCGCCGAACTTGTTGGAAAACACACAGTCGAAATATTTAGGACAAGAAATCCAACACATATATTCTTGGCAATACGTCGGTCTGTATCTGTGTTCGTCAGCTGTCTGTTATTAAGATTTTCGCGATTGCAAAATTGCATTGCCAGGAAGTTAAAATCTTATACACAAACGGACCTGGGAAAAAGCGTGGGAAAACCTCCCACACATATCGTTTAAAAAAGGAAAACTTCACAATAAAACTGTCAATAATATGAAACATATAAAATGCAGATGATAGCTAGAAACTTGGCGGGTATATAAGACAAATCATATCTGCGGAAGGACTTCCGAACAGCCCTTTGCCAATTTCAGGGTTACTGGAAAGTATATCGTGATAATTTCTCATCTTCTTTCTTCAGGTATTTATGCAAAAATTGCCAAAAAGGCATTCACTTCAGCGTTAAGCAATATTTAAAAGTTGCCACGATTTTCTTTAAGATTTATGATGAAATTATTAAAAAAGACTTTTTAATGAAATTCTAACCTTGACGGCATAACATAGTATCTATGTTTGTTAATGTATTCGTTCAAATTAGATGTTTGGTACCACAGGTATTCAAAAATTTCATCCAAGCCGGATACGGCTCTCTCTCTCTCTCTCTCTCTCGCCCCCTCTTTCATAATCAGTTTACAACACAAAAGCTGTACAAGACACTCCCATTCATGAACTCACACAAAATTACTACCAAAATTCATTGAAATTTTATTTCTTATTTGCTTTTTATTATTAATATTTTCAATTATTATTTAAGTTATTTATGAAATAAGCTTGAAAAGTTTTTTACGTTTCTTTTCTTAAACATTTCAATATAATAAATTTTTCTCTTAAATCGAAACTCTAGAAATAATTGAATAAAAATCGAAAACAGAAAACACGAACTTTTAAATTAAGAAAGTAAAAATTAAAAAAAAAACAAAACAAAAATCAAAAATCAAAATATATTAACCATCACAACTCCTTAAAAAACAAAGGCGATTTTGTGGCACGTGTTTTCAAATTGAAGTTTAACATGTTGTTGATTAAATGTGACAATGTATGGTGGCTGTACTAAAACTGCAATACATGGCCCTTTCAACACACCGACGACAGCAACAAGCACCGCCAATGATATCGTCAACACTGCAAACGCCGTAAGTGGTCAAAGCACGGGCGGCGCTCGAACAATAACAGGAGGAGGCAATGATCAAATACAAATGGCGGCTGCTAACCCGTCTCAAACGGGTCTAGATCAGCAGCAACAACAGCAAGCGGCGTCGTCTTCTACGCCAGTGGCACATCATTCTCAACATCAACAACAACAGCAACAACAACATCCCTTGCATCATCAACACTTGCCGCACCAACAATGCAATTGTTATTTGCCCGTTTTGAAACCCGATGTTTTACTCAATACTGATCGTGGTTTATTTAAAGTATATTGTTTTATCAAAGAATTTATAGGGTGAGTATTGCTGTTTTATTAGTCGATTTGCCATTACAAGGAGTTTTTACTTGTTCCTATTTTATACAATCGAAATATTTTTTATAATCCTTGATTATTAGTTTAACTTTTTTAATAATGCATTTATGTTATCACTTCGTTTTCATTTATTTTTTTTGTTTGTTTTTGTTTATGATAACGCTTTTGAATACTATACAAAAATACACTACACTTAACTTGTTATCAGAATCATGCTATACCAGCGCTTATGCCTCCACTTTCTACTTAATTGTGTATTACATGTTATCAATTTTGTGTTTCTTGTTATCATTCTAGAAAAAATATTTCATTTTTAAATTTTCTGTGTTCCTGTTACTGCTCCAGCACTTATCACCTGTTGTCGTCGTTACTGTTATCATCATTATTATTAGGTCTGGTCTGTAGAAAAGCATTTAAGCATTTATATGTTAGTAGTGTTATTAAGACGAAATTATTATCATAATGTGAACTTTTTTTTTATATTAATATTTACACAGTTTGTGCCTGCTTTCTCAATTGTCAACACATTGATTAAATAATTGTTGTCGTAGCTTTTAAATGTTTTTCTCAATTTGCATTATTCTTAAACTAGATGTTAAAAATTTACTTATATGCCGAGTTAGAATGCGTTTTTTAAGGCTTACTATTTTGATTCCTTTTGTGTAGGCTTTCTACATATCTAAAGAGATATGTTGTTTAGTCTCTTCTCTACTAAAAACGGTTAACCGTTTACTTACGTTACCTTACCATTTGAACTAATTAAAATGGGTTTATGTATTAGGTGTACGCATAACCCTCTTCCAGCTAAAATTAGTCGCTTCATAAAACATACTTGACCTGTTCAGAGTTCTCAAAATTTCAGGTATAGATAACTCAGACATTGACATTTTGACGGTGTATATCAGTCGGTTACAAGATGCTGTTCAATGTTTACAGAGATGAACGTTATTTATGGCATTGATTTTCTCTGTTTTTTTAATAGGATTAACTTGGAGAAAAGTGCAGCTGATGATGCGAACTGACTAAGTTAGCTAGTGATGAAAATGCAGTAAGCTACGAAATATTCAGAAAGTTTGCGAGGTTCTGGGCAAAAAATTTGAGTCTTAACAAGGATGAAAATTCGCATACGTCTGTCCGTCCTCAACAAAACCAACCCAGCAAGTGATTTCCGACTTAGTTTGGAAACTTTGAACGCATTCCGGGTATTCTGCAGACGTGGCCTCTTCCGATTACCACTTATTCAGGTCAACGCAGTCCTATGTAGTTTATCAACGATTCGCAGAATTTGATGAAGATGACCGGAAATGTGTTGATGGCTAATACGCTGTCAACCTGCAGTTTCTACTCTGAGGGCATCCATAAGCTACCAAATAAATGGTAAAAGACCGTACATTATATTGGTCAATGATTATTGAACTTCGTAACAAGTACATTTTTTTCAATTTTATCAAAAAGCAGCCATAAAATTATACATGAAAGACAGACAGAGACACATTAGTCTCCTCAACTTTCCGTAAATTGTATACAGTTTTATATTTGTTATTGCACCTTTCTTTGATAAAGTCCTGATACCTGATGAACGCAAACTGGATGGTAGCTATCCAAGAAAGAGTTAATGCCTTCCTCATTACGAACTGCAGTCGATAAATATAGCATCGCGTCTACATAAGAATTGACCAGGCTCAGTGACCAAAATTTCTAAACTTGTATATCGCTCAGAAGAAAGCTTCAGAAACTCTTCAAAATCACATATAAATACATATCTACCTTGATCAGTATCACCTAAGAATATGAGTCTGCCCATTCGTAAAAGTAAAGACATCGCCTTCAAATTCGGTAGAAGCATTGTAAGTTCTTGGACGCAAGTTGATGTTTGAAAATCAGGCCAAATCGGTCAACGGCCACATGTACACTGCGACAATATCTCTCTTTTATCTTGGGTTTTGGCTCAGTGGTCATAAACTACAATCGACACGCGATAAAACTTGTCATGTATAATCCGCGATACACACATGGAAATATTTAGCTGCGTCCTTTCAATGTTTAAATTTTTTTTTGTCTTTAAAGCGTTTTTTTGGAAAGGTGCTGGGTATAAAAGATTCGGTTACAGCTGAATACTTACTTGTTTTTCTTGAATTCCTCACTAAAGCGATTTCAAAATGCTGCCTAATATTAGGCGACATTAATAAATGGCAGCCGCTCCTCAAGTAATACTAGTAAGTATTTTCTATTTTTAGTAATATATTTTCTTTTTTCATAATCTGAAATTTTGCTATTTTCTCTTTCTAATTTTATAAATTTGATGGATTTTATTTTTATTCTACACATCGTGTTTGCGTTAGAAGTTATAATAATATAGTGGCAGGCAATCATCATGTGCCTCCGTGGCGCAATCGGCTAGCGCGTTCGGCTGTTAACCGAAAGGTTGGTGGTTCGAGCCCACCCGGGGGCGGCGAGTTTTTTTTTTTTTTTTTTTGGCGTCGCGCCTTTCCAATAATGTGAGACATTTTCAAATACATCGACAAAATGACGAAAAACTAGACAATATGATTGCATATAAATTTATAAATATAAAGGTTTAACATAACATGATTTTTTTTTTTAAATCACGTCATTGCGGTAGAATGGGTTTTTTTTTTTAAGATCCAATTGAAGCTATCGCATTTGAAAATTCATTGTACGTTCCCGAGAAGCATAAAAAAGACACCGCCATGCACAGAATTGCTTTGATGACATTTTTATTAACAAAGGCGACAAAGCATATCAAAGCAGTCTGCAACAAAACAACGTGCACTCATACAAAGCTTTTATTAAACAATTCAATACCGTATACTGATGTAAAAACGAGATTGCTATGCATTTTCATTTTGGTTTTCTATATAAAGGAAATTTCTCTTTTAAAAAAAAAGAAACGAATTTATGGCGAAAATGTAGTTCAAAATAAATTATGTCAAGGCGCAGCAAACAAAAATGTACATAAATTCCCAAGTAGTGTGTAGTGTAAATATTTTTATAGTGTTTTTTTTTATTTTTATTTTTTTTTAATGAATTTTGTTGTAATTAGTTATTGAGTGTTGAAATGTCAGATTTAATTTCTTTTAAAATAAAAAAAGAAAATAAATAACGGGATTTCTTGACATTTATATTCCTGTTTAGTCATCATTCTTAGGTGAATTTTTTCTGACAAGCTGACATCCTCCTCTTCTAAATAAATTTATGAATATACGTATATATACATACACATATATACTCATATATAAATATATACATATATATATATATGTATATATACATGTATATAAATATTTTGTTTATCTTAATCTATCATCACTTGTACACCTGCATATAATTTAATGCGCTTTCACTATTGTGCAGTTGATGTGGAAACGGAAGACATTCAGACTATAATAAAAATAAATATAGTGCAAGGTCAGCACTGCCCGAGAATAATTATTTGTTTCGCTTTGCATCCATTGCCATCTCTCAGATTTTTCTACCTTCCCATAAAACTTATACTGTGACACCTAAAGCTTTGTCATGTCAATCTATCTATCCTACCGACCGGTAATTATTGTCACTTAATTTGTGAAAATATTTAACTAATACTCAATTTCTTGATATAAAATTTAAGCAATTTTTTATGATCCGCCGATCATTCTTCTTCATCTGCAGCTCGTACTTTGTAGTCTTTTCCTTGCTTGCCAAATAATTTTTTGATTTAATGCCAAATTTAGCTTTTCATGCTTTTCATTAAGCAATTTCTTATTTAGATCTTTCTTAGTATGATTACGTTAATTAATTACGTTTGTTAATCATTGATTTACGCAAAATTTATATTTTATTATATGCCAATTGCCATTTAAACACTCTATATGCGATTTAAAGAAAATTTCAAATTTTCTCTGCACAGTTGTCTATTTGTATATTTTAATAAACAAACATGACTTTTGATTTTTGACTAATTATAGCATTTCCGTTTTTCTCATTTCAGGTAATTGTTTATATAATCAATTTCGACACTACTTCTATAGAGTGAGTTACAACACACATTAGGCTAAGAAGAACAAAACAAAAACAATCTTATGTAAATGAAACCGTCGAAAAAATATCTAATTTCAAAACTTTTTAAATTGTGGGAAAGATAATAACGCATCTTATCAGTAAACAGAGGTGTTTCCGAGCTCTTGCGTTGATAAAAATGTATTAATTTTAATTTTATTTGCACAGCACCTCGCCCACCAAAATTCTCGCACTAAAGGAATATTTATTTATCAAATTGATCAAAAAAACTTGTACCAGAATATATTTATTTATCAAATTGGTCAAAAAAACTTGTACCAGAATATACGTATATTGAATAACACCAGTTTAACAGTTTAAACGAATCTTATTTGACTTTCTATATCCTCCACCACCTTTGGTTGCAAAGCATATTAAGCTTTCGCGCAAGTATGGAAACAATTTCTGGATTCATTTAAGCTTTTCTGTTGGTAGTTTCGCTGAATGTCTGCATTATTTTGTTCAACCTGTAGGCCGAAATTTTTCCAATATTTTGATAAACTTTGAATGAAGGACGAGAATTTATCTAGAAGTGGTCTGACCATTTTTATAACCGCTATTGTCCTACTTTGAAGAAGCAGAAATTCAGATGACTTTGTAATAGCCACACCTCCGAAAAAAAAACTAATGATGATTGATGAGATTCAGAGTCGTTGCATCTTATCAACAGATGAGAGGTGTGTGGTTTTTCGAGGAAAACCCAATTGTGCGATTCTTTTCTCTTCGTATTTTGGCGAGCCAGCTCTCTCTCTCCTCTAAAATGAATGATCGTTAAAATTAAGTATACCGCGAAAGGCTCTTTTTACTTTCTAGTAAATGATTTTCAAATGCTTCCAGATTTGGTGCAGGAAAATGACTGAGAGTGAAAGAGAAGCAAAATTAGATAGATATTCCGTTTTTATTCTTCCTCTGGGTATAGAAAGACGAAAGGCTGAAAAATGTTGCGTCATCATGTTCTGCAGTGTTCAAGAGAAAAAAAAGGATGGGGCAAATAGTAGCCTGTGTGTGTGCGTTTCTGCATTCTTGTTAAAGCCGCAATTTTATCCGTGAGACAGATTTTTATGCGGATAAATAGCTATGCAATGTTCTCTAGCTTTTTACGCCCCGTACCATTTGAGGTACAAGGGTATATATAAGGTCGGTGGACGTATACAACAACTAGAAGGCCTTAAAGTAGATTCACTTTTTATTATAGCGATTGTTTCAGGAACTAGTTCCGCTAAACTAAGCTTATCTGTCCGTTGTGTAGTTTTGTGTTCAACTTTCAGATCGCAGTTTTTCAGATATTTCGATAAAATTTCGTAAACCGAGGTTTTTTGGCCGAATATTGAACGCTCTCGAAAACGGTTAGGGTCGGGCCATATTTATGACCACTTCCAATACAAGGCCTTGTTTGTTTTCAGAACTCGTTATGTGAATAACTGTATTAAGTGAAGTAGTGAAGAGGATTTGATGTAAAGTTTTTACTTGTTTGCTTTTTGTATCCATCCTATAGTTTTGTACATTACGTTTGTTAAAAGTTGGCGATGCATGGAAATGCGTATGCTTCCTTTTAATTGTCGTCTGAGCAGAAGAAGAAATTCGTCATAATATTGCATGTAATCCTTTCTAATTCACGTACACTACTATATGGTATAACAATCTCGGATACGTTTAAATATATTATAGGAAAAACTAGCTATTTACGGTTTAGCGTTGCTGTTGTGTCTTACGAAAATAACCCAACAGATTACGTGATTACGTCCCCAAAACCAACCAAAGAATCGAAAAACTAACTGTAGATGAATATCATGTCCATTTGTTTGTTTTATTTTTTTTTTCTTTGCAAATTTCTTTCGCTAAACAGTTTATTTACATTTTAATAAGCAATAGCTTTTTTAAGTGTTCAAGTCAATTAAAAGCAAAAACACAGTAACAGTAACATGTTCATTGTTCTCTTCAATTAACTGCGAAAAAATCGCATAAGTTGTCAGCCACAATACACAATACAATGCGCATGCTAATGAATGACAACATAATATCCACGCTAAGCGAATATGCAAATGCACATAAACATGCATGCATTAAACGGCGTGCATGCATGCCACGCAAAATATTTAAGCAATCTATCGATATCTATATGCACTATATGTGGTATGCAACAGAAGCAAAAGCAATTATCTTTTCAACTTAACCTCTGTCTTGTCTTCTTCTCCCCTGTAATTGAAAAGCTCGATAGATAATCTTACAGTCGTCAACAACGCCAACAAATGCTGAGTACCAACCAGCACACGCTCGGCTATTCATTTGCATAAAGAAATGCATGCCCAACTCGACCACCTGTACGTATAAGTAATTATTTGCGTGTTATTTATGTGTAATTTCGATTTTAACATTAAATGGTTTCTTTTCTCTTTTTCAAAAAAATTTTCGTATGCAATTTATTGCCATAATATGTTTTGATTGTTAGGAGTGTTGGCATAGACGCTCTACCGCATAAATTTAAAAACACCTTAATCCTGTTGTATTTTTGCGTTTCTCTTTGCCATAAAAACAAAAAGAAAATGAAAATGCTTTTAAAATATATTTTTAAAATTGGCTCATAGACTAAAAATACATTTTTTTTTCTTTTTTCAAAAAAAAATCATTGCAACCATTCAAGAAATTAAGTTTCTTTTCGTAAATTTGTTGTAAATTGTGCAAAAATTTTAAACAAATGTAAACGCTTTTCTAAATTTTGTATAAAATTTTAATTTTAAATAAATTGTTTTAATTAACATTTGTGTAAGCTTGACAAACATCAGTTTAATTAAAAATATATATAGGAATAGTAAAAAGGAAAGTAATAAAAAAAAGTTTTAACACATACCTTTATATTTCTTATCATATTTCTGTGTTCTAAGAATGTGTTAGTTAATTACTCAGTTGGTGTTTTTCATATTGTTTTCATATTTGTAGCAAATGTTAATTGTTGCTACAGCGTGAACAATAAGAATTAAAATTTTCATGAATCATTACGATTTTTGAAACATTTTCATTTTGTGATGTACATATTAATTGTATGGAAAGCGTATAACTGTGGACTAGCCCTTAGAGAAATAATTTTATAAATTACAAAGTAAGCCAATCGGAAAGGTCGCGAAACGTGAATCAATTTACTGTTGAAAGCGTCGCTTGATTCCACAAATAAATTCTCCTTTAAGCGCAATATGTTTTATATTTTCAAAAATTTTTAATTTAAACGTTCGATCTTTTATGCGATTTTCTTTGTAATATCAATTATTTTATTGAAAGACCAGCTTATTCATTACAATAACGAATTATCGCATTGTTCCTTAATTTTTCTATTCGCTTTACAGTTATTGTTGTTCTCAAAATGCAACCTTTGCCAAGATTACTATCCCCCTCAGCTGTGTCTTAACCAAGTTTTGACAAGTTTCGCTGCTCCAAGGGTGAACGAACGATATATTCCAAATTTCTTTTGATTTGCTTAAATCCTAACAGGAATAGATAGAAAAATTATTCTATTTTATTAAGAGAAGAAAGGGCATCTTGCAAATAAATGATAAAAACTATTTTACTTAAAATGTGTTCTTACTTTAGATTTCACATTTTCAATAGAGTATGAATTTCGTCACGAAAGGATATGCGATCGAACGAGGTAACCGAGAAGAGAATCCGGTTTATGATATTGCGTGAAACTTAAAGGTAAAGCTTTCCTAAGAGCTTTTTAGATTTCGATCAGAGATACAATAACTTCAACTCTTAAAACTAAACCCTAGGAAGCTTATAACACCTTAATAATATTCAAGCTAAAGCAGATGGTAAGCAAATGAAAATTAATTCTCATTGACGTCCTCATCATTTTCTTTACAAAAAAATCAAAATTGCGTTTAAGGTCATGGTTATGCTTCAGAATTTGCGAATTGACCGTTTTCGATTTCTAAGACAAGCGTGTGGTTCTTTCTTTCATATTCTTATTTTACTGGCACATGCTGAAAGTACAAAGCAAAAGCAAGGCCGGTCTTTAAACATTCTACATTACTTCGCTTGTAATATATCTCCATTTACTTTCGAGATAATATCTCGTTTCTATCTAAAGATCGACTTCTCATAAAAACTCTTATCTGGGAGGGAGCTAAAAATGGCTGGCGTAGTCCAAATTTAGGAAAATTAATTTGCTTGTCCACATTCTTCTTTATTCTTCATCTAAACTAGCAAACTAGACTTTAAACCAACTTTTATGATCGCTTTTCGTAGAGTTCTTTTATGAGTTCCAAATATAGACCTACTTGATCCAATTTCAGTACAGATAACATTTATTTCAAATTACTGTTAAAGGCTCATTTTCTTTATAGAGTTATATCGTTTTGGAACAGAAAGCGCTACTTGTTGTAAGAAAGACGATCTAGTCATAGATTCAAAAAATTGGGCGAAGCAAACCAAATTTTTCACATTAATTCTAAAGGCCGAAAAGCAATTGGTTAGCGATTTTTATTGGGAAATATCACGACCAAAGAACAGACACGTGGATAAAGGGCAAAATCAAATTCAAACTAATCAATAAAGTGCGTACATATGACTTACGGAGTTTCCTCTTTTCATTATGCTAATTGATTCAAACTCACTTTTTTATTTGACCAACATCTACCAATCTGCCTTTCGTTTTCAACTTACACAACTCCCCCTATAGTCTTATAAGGGCATTTATTGCATTTAACACAGCCTTACTTTCGCCTGGTTAAAATTTAATTAATTAACTTGAAGAATTAATCATCTTACCGTTTACCGTTTAAAGCACCTAAAGAATAATATATGTAGCAAATTGCATTCAATGACAGAACTGAACCAAAGAGTACTCAATAGATTAATAGATTAGTAGATTAATATATTTTTGTCAGATTTTGTATACTACTTTATCCTTCTGCGTCTAGTATATAATCATTCTTTATTCTCAGGTGATTTTAAACGTTTTTGTTACATATCTCTTGCTGTAGTATGGGTATTGAAAGTAAATCTATATTATTGTGTGCTGGTGGTGTTCTCATTTTTTCTCAAAATGCAATTTTTGTTAATCTCAATCCAAAAAGCATTAGTAATTTATGAGTTTATTTTAATGACTTGTTCGTACGTAACTGCTGCCTTCATATCCGTTCGGTGTGAAATACTGAGACGTTTACTAAAAACTCTTGCTCTGGTATAAGGCAGATTTTGCTAAATAGAACGCATGCAATATGCATTTATAAGTAAGTCATGATTTGTGAATTGTGAATATGTATATTTTACGATTATGGCTAATTAACTTTAAATTCATCATCCTAATCGTCGTTTCCTATCATAATTTCGTCGCTATAAAGCTTTGTTGACATTTTTATTTATTTATTAATTGATTTTAAAAGCTGCCGGATAACTTAGATCATATGCTCGCCTGTATTGAAAACTCTACCGCACTTTAGTTTTGAACCCGCGACCTTGGAGTTGCTAGTTGTGATCTTCTGCCTATTTGGATATTGATGCGGATCTTCTGTAAAAAAAAATTATAGCA
The DNA here is from genome assembly GCA_000688735.1 of Glossina austeni. Taxonomy (NCBI): domain Eukaryota; kingdom Metazoa; phylum Arthropoda; class Insecta; order Diptera; family Glossinidae; genus Glossina; species Glossina austeni. Next base: position 523,930 of record KK502517.1, read on the forward strand.
AACGCGAATCTTTATCTTATGTGAAAAAAATTATAGAAATACGTTTTCATAAGCGTGCTTTCAAATGTTCGGAAAATTTGTGCATGGCTTGACATAATTAATAAACGGCAGGACTATACGTTGAATATTGTTTTCTTTTGGTGCTTTTCACCCAATGACACCGGACAGACAAATCTCACATAGACATGATATACTTTCTATACTTGTTTTATGAATTGATCGTTGCTACTACGATCCTTTTAGTCTACAACAAAGATTTTCAACTTCAGCCAAAACTAACAACCAAATTTGCATTCTCCGATGTTCTTACTTGCAATCGCTCATCGAACGTAAGAGATAATCTTTGCGTTCTCAGCCAGCAACCTTGAACAGTACTTTCTACTTACCATACTGCATTGTTCAACCTCAAATACTATCTACCTATTCTACTGCTATCGCTTTCATACTTTGCTAATGTAAGTTAGCTATATTTCGTCTCTAATTATTAGACAACGTCACAAATTAATCAAGTTCATCACTTTTCCTTAGGCATTTTTGTACATTTCGATAAAATTAATTTTTCGAAGCCGAGCACCAAGCTGTTAAAATACCCACAAAGCCCAACCTAAGAAACAGAAAAACGATTATTTAGCAAGATCGGTTCATTTCTTTCCTTAAATTAAAAAAAAAACAATTACATATCTTAGCACTTAGACTTGTACTTTAATATGGAAAAACTTGCACAATAACCTGGTTCCAAGTGAACAGGCTTCCTGGCTGATAGTGACTTTAATTGAAAGTAAGCGATATTCAGTATGAATAGGAAAATGAAAGGAAGAATGTTATGCCGAGAGTCAGGAGCTCTCACATTATGGAAAATAAAATGTAATGCACATAATTCACTCCATGTACTATCTTTCTACCACTTTAGTTGTTATTGTGCAAGTTAATTGCAACACTGTTAACAATTTTAATTATTGCTCCCAACAGTCTATTAAACTTAACACATCTCACATGCAGGAAAGTAACAGCAAAAAGGGTAAAAAAGTAAATAAATAAAATCGAGAGTCATAAAGTCTAAAGATGCAAATTTTATATACGATCTCGAGATCTGTGAGAATTATCAACAATAACAAAATCAACAACAACAACAACACCACCACCAAGAACAACCGTAACAATAATAACGAAAATTAATTAGAAATTCTAAACATTTCATTCAGTCAGTCTATCAGAGCAAGAGAACACGGCGCGTATAGAAATACACACTCTCTTGACCATTTAATATAATATAAATGTGTATATACAAAAGATTTTGTTTATTTATCTCTTTTCGTGTCGTTTTCATATCAAAAGTTCGAGCGACTATTGTGAACGTACTTAAGTGAGACCAGCGCACTCATTTCGAATAAGTATTTAATGAATGCATTTAAATGCATACGTGTAACGTTTGTATAATTTTTTTCTTCTCTTATATTCCCAAATACATTATAAAAATTTATACACCTATATATGTTTATACATATATATAATATAAAACGTAGTAGTAGTAAGTATACGGTGGTATGGCGGCATGTGCTTAACCCAGTGAACTTTTATAAACGAATTAACATGAAATAAAATGCTTAAGAGAGTAGAGTGTGTTGTGTGTTGTTGGTTTTTCTGTTAATTTTCTACAGTGTGTAGTTCAGTGTTGCGAACAGCACAGTTTTATTTTGTCGTGCATTACTAAAGACAAATAACGTAAATAATAATAATAATAAAAATAAAAATAAAAAAGGCATTAGAAAACTTCCGGTGACACTTTAACAAAAACACGAAGAAAAAGAAAAAAGTGATACAAAAAAGAGTATTATGTAAAAAATTTTCATGAAATATTGAATTATTTTGCTTCTTTTTTTTTTTTTTCTTTTCTTCTTGAAAACGTGTGTGTTATTGAAATTTATTTAAAAGAAGAATAAAAATAAGAAAGCTGTGTGTTATATTCGCCTTGAACGAATCTTTTATACCTACTGCTACTCATTGTATATGAAATAATATAAAAAATAAAAAAAATATATATATGAAAGTTGCTTTTAGGATTTTTGTTTGCGTGTTATTCGAATAATTAGTTCCCCTCAATCAATTTGTATCATATTTGAATTCAATATTTTCATAGTTCACAAACTATCAGTAAGAATATCTTCAGCTTTAGAGCTGTGATTGCGCTCAAGTTGTTTGGTTTGTGAGTTCGTTTTTAAACTAGATACAGAGCTGATCTCGTGTCTACTTCTATACTTACAAAGTATCATCGCCAAAGGGATCAAAGAATCAAATTAAAATCTCTCATTAGTCAAGAATGTTTGCGCTTTAAGGAACCCTCTTAAAGTGGGCTATACATGTCAGGGTTGTGTTGTCTTACTAATCACTTGTCGCTGAGTACAACAAATACAAATTATCGGGTGCTTGTTAATCGATACAACAAGTGACGAGTCAGTCAGGTTTTCATTTCATTGGTCGTGTTTGCTCTCTTGAATAATAATAAAATTCATATATTTTTTTAGAAAACGATTTCCATAATATACTACTACAACTAGTTTTCGAGCACAAAAAGAATTTATTGAAAAAATAGTACATAAAATTTTGTAAAAAAATTAAAATTTAATTTATAAAAAATATTTGTGAAAAGTTTTTTTTTTTCAAAGGTGTTCGCTATACACCTCTCTGGGCACGACAAAAAGTAGAAAATTTTAATAGATGTTTTTATCTGCTAATACCGCCACTGTTGCCACAGTTGCTGCTGACAGTGTTTCAACGATAAATTCTGGCTGCGAAATCTACACCTGCAACAACAGCAATTCAAACAATTGTAACCTTAGTGATCCTCAAAAACAACGTCATTCCTTGGCTGCATCTCTATTGACGTCACCATCAGCCACAACTAACAACGATCGTTTATTATTTAATGCGCTTTCTAGAAATAACTTAATCTACACATCTCCCATCGCTACTAGTACTCGTTCGACTACACTTTGCAGTTGCGTTTACTATTACAATTCCACCTTTGGTGGCACAAAAATGCTTAAATACCCTCGCACGTCTTCCAGTAATTCATCCGGTTTCTTTGAAGATGACGATCTTATGGAAATTTATCAAACACCACCGCAATCCCCCATCTCTTCGCCTACCTTATTATTATCATCACCGTCGCCACCAGTTGCAGGCTACGGTACGTCAAATGTCGCTCATTGTTTACAGCGACATATAGTACGCATGTTCAGTGCTAATGAGTGAGTTTTTTCTTATTCTTTTTTTTCTTCTGTTTATATTGTTTACATTCATCACATTACACGTACGTCAACAACAAAGTTTGAATTTATGCACATGTTATTACATTAGCTACGAAAAATATTTCCTATATTTTCTTGGCTTGATATGGAAGTGTTGCTTAGCGCTTCTTCTTTTTTATCGCACTTTTCTTTATGTGAATAGTGAAGTACTATAATAATTTTGTTTATGTTTTCAGCCCTAATCAAATATTAGGCGAGGTTTTCAAAGATGGTAAAATGTTTGTTTTAATAACGAACAGATAAGATTGACTTTGTCATTTCGTTTGTAACGTCAAAAATCCCATATGATCTTGATTAGGATAAAATTGTAGTCCTGTCTGTCCTTCCGTACTTTAGTTGTTTTTCGCACGTTCCCATGAATTGGTATTGAAAACTGAAACTTTTCATGTTCCCCAAGCAAACGCAATGAATAACTGACACTTGTTACACTACGAGGGAGTATGAAAAGAGAAAAGGTCGCACCGTGATCCATCTATAGTAGTCTTCCATTAAGTAGGGTGGGAATAATATAATTTTCTCAGTAAATGATTGATTGAAGAAGGGGTTACTGCTTACGTGGTGTAATATAGATTCTCGTCCTTTTTTCTTGTGTGATTTATTCTCTCTCTTATTTCTAAAATTATACTATTTTTGTTAATAGCAGATCTCAATTGTCTTTTTAACTTAGACTGTGATAATAGCTTTACCTTTTTGGTTTTCAATTCAACGAGATAATTATCAATTTAATCTTATTTCTTATTATTATGTGCAATATCGCTACGCATGTACGGTAATCTGCGCATAAGAAATAAGTTTAAAGGGCGTGCGATTTGTATCGGCATGTGGTGAGGTGAGTTATTGTATGGGGTATATTGCTGCCATTATAGAGAGAAAATACTCATCGGTTGCGTTCCCATGGCCCATGGCTGCGTTCTATACTTCCTAACGTTTTGTGATGGCAAGGTGTAGAAAATTTTCGCTCTATTTATGCTGGAGTTTGCAGATTTCTTTGTGCAGTTTGTTGTTGAATTCAATTCCATTGCTTGATTTCAGTATTTTGAAAATTCAATGTTTTAGTATAAATTACTCTGTAAGTACCTTTGCTATAGATTTCGTTCCCTCGGTCTCTCAAGGGTATGCGCGAACTGCATAGTCAATATATATATATATCTATATTGATGTAAATGGTCCTACAGTGTCTACCAAAATACCTATTTACCTATATATATATATATATATATATGCCTATGTGTTCGGAAGAGCAGCCCAACGGGTAAGAATCGCGGCTAACAAGTTAGTATTCGCGGGTTCACAACTCAGGTCGAGTTTACTTTGATCGTAGCTATAGTGAATGTTCAGCTGGTTACTGACTTACTTAGTGATCGGAGACGCAGACCCACTAGGCTGCGGCCGCCTCCCTGTATCTCATCCTTTTTCACTTCTTTTTCTTCTTGGCCGTTACTGTATAAAAAAGGAAAAATATTTACAAAAACATGAACAAAAAAAAAAAACAATTTGTTAATAGTTGCTATCTTTGTCGAAGAAAGAAAATCCTGAAGTATACCAAAGAAAGAGAGCAGATACACCTTCAAAAAGTTTTGAAGTAATCTCTGTTGAGAAACATATTGCAATTGCAAAATATGACTTTTTTATTGAACCCTTAATAATGTCACTTGCTTGTGCTGATAAAAATATTTAAATATAACTTGTGCTTTGTATTATGAAAAAAAAGAATCGAAGTGTAAACTTCGGCTGTAACGGAAACTACTCTTCCAACTGACAAGGGAATTTTTTAGAGTCAAATTTTTACTTAATATCATGATAAGATCTTATTACGCTATCTCCGCTTTTACGGAACGGCAGAACTTTTTAGAACTAACCATTATTTGCTGGATTTAGGACGTGTGCGTAAATATTTTGTCTCCAATTCCGTCCTTTTTATAATAATACCAAATATATCCACCACTTTTGACCGACCGATCTCTTATTCTTCGTGCAGCTGACTTTGAAATCTTTTGATAATTCATTGAATACGTTTAGAAGAGAATTAACCACATTCTTAAACACGTAAATTTCTTTTGTTGCCGGCACGGAATGGTTACTAGGAATTTTATTATATATATATATAGGGGTTATATATATATATATATATATGCACATATCTTGCACATAATTATTACATACCTTAGAGCTATGTTCATATTGGCCTATATGGTATCACAGTTACAATAGTAATAAATACAAAAAAATTAATTAACCAGTTAGCTGTTATTGACGAGTATACTCGTCATGGATAAATGGTTGTTTTTTTTATATAAACTGTATATTTGTCAATACACGTACAGTTAGTGTTTGTGACACAATTTAAAAGCACGTTTTTCAAAGAAATCGCAACCAATAATTAGTTAAAAGTCCGAGACTTAAAAGAATAGTTTTATTAGTGATGAAAGATACCTGCAACGAATCGTAAATTCATATTCGTTTGCTGCAAGCTGCACATTTGTGCCCAGTATTGTGATTTACATCAGGCTTTTTTATTTTTAATAACACTCTTTACTTATTTAATGAAAATACCCCAAGTCATTTTAATTGATATAAATAAATATATCACACGTGCCCACACTTAAGAATGTATACTCTTATGTATTTTGATAAAAATTCAGAGCAAACAGATAAGAAGTTCCGCTCTTTAAGACAAATGTCACATCTGTCATGTATGCGTTTTCCTGATTATAACGTATGGAAAGACGTACTACTGATATTCCTTCGTAAAGGAAATATAAATTTCTCCAATTCTTTTTTTTTTTTTTTTTTTTTTTTTTTTGTAAAACTGGTTTTCACTATAAGGTGATTAATCACTCAACGATCATTTGTTTATTTACTATTTGTATGTTAAGGTGTGTGAAAGTAATTAAAAACATTTTTCAAACCGCATACTTGATTCTCAATAGTACATTATATAACGGTATATACCTTGTCACACAATTAACAAAATGCGGAATTATTTATTTATATCTAACATTTCGCAATTAATCTAATCAATGAAATTAGCGATAATTTTTAATTTGTTTTTGCAAACATAATAAATTACAATAAAATCAATTAATAAACGAAAAAGTGATTTGAAAGCAAATCAATAACCTTGCCAAACTACAAACTAAGATTAAAGCCAAACTTTTTTTTATTAAAACCCTACTTCTTACGCCTTTTTTTGTACACGGTATAGGAAAATATGTATCTCCCCATCGAGATATCAGTTTTTTTATGTCACGTCAGTTTTTCCGTTTACAATAAACATGATTTTGGGACCTGTCCGTCGGTACATTATATATTGTTTAGTGACGTATACTGAATCTTATATCAGGTACGAAGAAAGATTTTTGGGACATCGTAGATCGATAGTGATTCTCTTAAAATTGTATACTCTGCGTGCCTTTTCATTCTGTCTTTCTCAATTTTCAAGTCTTAGGCTTATTAATATTCACCTAATTATCGTCTATAATAATTTATATTTCTCGAAATTGGGAAACATCTCCAAAGGACGTGCTGCTGTTACGCCTCAATTTGCCCTGTTTGGTATATACTGGTTATAATAGTGATTGATGATTTTAACTTAACAAGCCTTGTCTTATTTCTGCTAAACCATCTTGAAGAAATCTCTAGCAAAAATCTGCTGCAGGGTAACGACATCGATCACATCACTAATACGATCTTTGATCCTTATCTTGTCTTTTTAAATGAGCCCCGTCTTTCAATTAGCCATTATTTGTTCTGCCTGATTTGTCTTGCCTGAACATTTTCATCATTCATTTTCCTCTTAACGCATTCGCATGATTCAGTGATTTCAATGTGCATAGTCATAACCAGCCAAGGTTTGCTCTTGATTTCGCACCGTTTAAAAGCCTAGGATCACACATGAGATTAAAAATGTATTTCTTTTGAACACTGATGTTCTCTCTATCCTCGTTTGATAAATACCCAGACTCGCCCCCAAACCTCCCAAAATGCATTAGCGCTGTGGTTAAGGTCACCTCTAAAGGCGGTTCGCATTTGTTATTTTCACCGATTTTAATAAAGTCTTTTCACAGGATTAACCATAAATTGTTATTTTAGAAATGACGTCGTTTAAGCTTTCCTTAGAATAATGTTCACAGGCTTCTATTTTCATGATAATGTCTTGAAAAGCTGCTTTTAAATCCCAAATGTGTTTATAGCCTAATCTTGTTATTGAACATCTTGTGTACCATTAAATTTACTCTTTTTTAATACTCGCGTGCTACGATCCGCTAACGTACTATAAATATTGTTGCTATAGTCAGCTACCAACCTTTGAATGTTTGCATGGATTTCACAGTCCACTCTCAGCTTGATGTAAATCGGCTGTATGTGTGCTTCAAAATAGTACAAATGTTCGTTTCTGCCTTATTTTTTTCCCCTCAAGTTATTTATTTATATATGGGGATGTTTCCAGTTTTAAACTTGTTTTCATTTTTTTTAATCTTTAATTCCAGTTATAATTATAATTCAATCTTGAATGTTGGTTGGTTCATCTGAATCTATATTGCAACTAAATTCTTTGTAAATAAGATTACTTTAATTCCAAGAAATCGGTGTTAAGCAGATTGACAAGATGTACTGACTGCTGAAAGGTCTTATATAATAATAACTGATAGAAATTTTCTAATGGCCGGAAGCCTTTTTCGTGCTTGAACAGAGACAACGGTCTGAATAGGTGATAGGTAATCCATAGTATCGATAATGTAAAGCTATATTTCGATTCTTTGTACAGAACTGGTCACGAAGACAGAGCCTGCTCGGCTTTTGTCTCCAGGGAATCGCAATGCTTCTTACAGACCACCAGGATGGGCAAAACACGCCAGGGTACCAAATGGAGCCACTTGCGTTATTCAACGTGATCGCTAGCGCGGTAATGAAAGTTGTATCTATCGGTTGATCCCATTTTTAAAGTTTTAAGAGAACATTTTTTGTGGCATATATTAGCCACAATCTTTTCGCATCACATTCTCATCAATTGATGACACAGTGTCATAAAGGAAAATCTCAATATATTGTTCTGTTATAAACGAATCTTTCCGTGGAAATCATTGTGGCTTCTTACGCTTAACATAAAGCAAAATGACATTGTGTTAACGATAACAAATCTTTGCCACAAGTTGCTACGCACAACTACCACCAGAAGACACAGTAACGTTACAGCATGCGAAAGATTAACGACATCATCAGCTTCTTTGTAGTTTTTATTCAGCCATAAAACAATGAAATGATTTTGTATAATTATTTTGTGTTTGTTCGTCTGTCCGTGCGAAAGGAGTGTAATTTGTTGTGCGCGCGGGCAATTAATTGAACAACAAGGAAACCTTCATCACGTAGTAACGCTATCGTCAGTTTATACACAATTTTTTAAAACTTAAAAAAAACAAAATGAGGCAAAATTTAATGAGACCAAAAAATGTTTGCATTTTTTAATATACGGAACTTGAATTTTGTCATGTTTAAAGTTAATAATAACTTTGTTCTTTTTGCGAATATATTTTTATTGCCTCTTAAAAAATTGTGACTGAAGCTTAGTTAATAACAGCAGATAAGAACCTATAGGGAAAAGGAAAGGAGAAAAACTAATCTGGTGATATGATAAGAATTTTTTGAAATATTTTTTAAAGTAGTGCAAGTTTCCATAAATTAAAAAGTTAACAAATTTCGTAAATTGGTTAACGCTAAATTTTTCGAGTAGTCTTTCACCCTATCATCTCAAATTTTTTTTAGCTCTATGCTTTAAAAGTTGGTAAAGAATGCGGATGACATTCGTTTGTGCTTTAGTACAAGAGCTCGACCCTTCTATCCATATAATAGAAGGTTTGGAAACATAAATAATGTCTTTGGAATTTTTCGCCTATATATCCCATTTCATGCAATCACATAGAGAGTGTTAATGTGAATTTATTCCTTACGCTTACCTTTGGCAACCTTTGGTTGAATGTCTGCTTACTACAGATTGAAGATTATCCTCTTATAGATTAATATCTGCTATAGAGTTAGAGTTGCGATTGTAGAGCTGATTACGGGTACTGGTCACGCGTAGCGCTTTAGGCAATTTTAGATACTATCACATCACTCAATAACTTTCCGATAAATATTTCGTGTAAAGGGACTTAATTTCTGCACATTTCTGCGCCTATCTAATGTTTTTACCTAAAGCATGTCGTAATAAATATACATTTTTTTAACGATAAAAACATTTTATCTGAAAAGGAGAGAATGAAAAGGTGATATTTGCCTTTGGCGAGTATTTAAATGTATTTATCTTGCATTCTTGTTGAAATCCAAAATGAATATTCAAAATGCTAAATAATTGCGTTAGATCGAATTTTGAATGCCTTCTATACCAGAAATATACGATGTATGAGCATGGTTTGCGTTTATTACACGCAATTATAAACACATCGATAATGGGGGATTAGGTTGTTCAAAAAGTTATTTTGTTTTTTTTTTTTTTGTGAAAAATGAAAGACGAATTTTTTATAGTGAATAAATATATTATTATGAACCGTCGACTTCGATAAATGTAATCGCTCAGCGATCTTACGAATTGTCATTTGTCGATTTGCATCTGTTAATCGCTTCATTTTACGCTGATCAGCTTCAACTAATCTGCAATATTAAAATTGTAGAAAAGAAATTTTGTAAACCAAATTTGGTCCTGCCCTTTCACATTGCCATCATCCTTTTTAAGCAAAATCAATAATTTTTTTCTTTACTTGAATACAATTTTTACTTTATCGTTAAGGAAAAAATAAAATGTGTCGTAATTTGCTGCCTTCAGATTTCCATAGTTGATAACACTCCATAAAAAGAATCAAGCAAATCTTTTCAAAAACAAGCCTTTTAAGCTGTTAAGCAAATGTGGCCCAAGTGTAAAAAATAAAATCAAATCTACTGTTGAGAAAAAACGAAATGACTTTTCAAACACCCTAATAATTTTTGCAGAACAAATCGAACGGTGTGTTCTTGTGAATATTCCAACCAAATACTAAACCTAAAAAAGGTTTAAGTTTTTTGATACGACTTTTCGCTATTTCTCTTCTCCCTCTCTTTCTCCCAGCCCCCTTCAATTCTTTATATTACCAATTCCTTCGACATAAATTCTAGAATGTGCTTTACTAATACTATTGGGATTTTATACCTTGCACCACCAATAGTGCAAGAGTGTGTTAAGATTGCGCGAATGTATGTAACACCCAGAACGACTTGAGCTAAGATTGTCTGTCCGCCTATTTTTCTTGGGATTAATCTGCAAGCCACCCTCTTCGAGATATGTCGATGAAATTTGGTACACTGAGGCGTTTGGCCTAAAGATTAACGCTATTGAAAATAGCTCGGAACTCGGAGCTCTTTTTCGACCACTTCCAATATAACTGCTTTTTTTGAAAGATCGTTTTAAGAATAACTGTAGGGTGATGTATTGTATTTAACGGTGGCCGTGGGCCCAATATAGTGTTCTAACTTAGTTCAACCTAATTTTACTTCGTCTGCTATAGCTGCACTAGCCTTGCTTACACAGATGCTATGACTTTTTTATACGGTCGAACTTCTCTTACTTTTGCGATTATGAATATTCTAGCGCCCAGTAAAGAAGAATCAAGAAAAGAAACTTTTTATTTATTTCAAGGTTACAAAGGAAATAACAAACTAAATATACTGATGTACCTTATCTGACTGTGGGCTTTGAACTTTGAACAAAAATATGTGAAATAAACATGAGAATCGAATGCAAATTGTATTCTACTCGTTCGTGTGTGTTCAAATACTTGCATATACATTTGACCATGAAATATATAAATTTGGAAATTTTTTGTTTTGGCGCAGCAAAATCGCATCTTGTTTTTCACGGTTTATTGAAAACAAAACATTCTCAAAACAGTCATGCCATGCTTTTGCATTTAAATATTTATAAAAATATATTTTTATTACTGACTGATGTGTGGGTGGTGACTTGTCCGCCAATCATTCTGCTGATATTTTTCTTTTTCTTTCTTTTTTTTTTTTTATCGAAAACAACAGTCGCGACGCCTTCTCATAAGTATATAAGTATTCCCAGATGTTATTAAAAAAAAAAAAAAAAACACAGCATTTTATTTTGAAGTTCATTCCTGCTGCTGTTTTTCGGTTTATTATATGTTTTTGTTAATGCTCTCCATTTCAATTAAATTTCGAAAAAGCCAACAATCGAAAAACATCTGGCCGAAGGCAAATTAAAACAAACAAAAAAGCACAGAAAATAATGTTTGGTTTTCATGTTTTGGAAGCAAATATATTTCTGTTTTAATTTATTCTCATATTAATTGCTTTCATGTTTAATTACTATAAAAATTTTGTTCACTTAATTAAAATTATTTAGGTAATTATTGTTTATGATGATTTAACGATCATTGACATAGAATTTTATTTAAGGAGAAAGAAAGAGAAACAATATTTCACTTATCCCGAAACTTTCTGTACCCACCACTCACTCGTTTTTTTGTTATTTTTTATTTATTGATTCGCACATGAAATTGAGCTAAAACACCCACAGCCGGTGCAGATCCGAGTTGCGAGCGAATCTCAAAGCCATTGCAAACATGCAGAAGCTTGACAACCGATGACAGTAAACAACACCAGTCAGTTTTCGAATCATAATAAGATGTTAAGATTGCAAGTTAGTTTAAATACGTTTCTGCTAACAACTCTGAACGGGTTGAATTATATTTACATTGACTAAACTTTAGGAAGATAAAGTTCCTGGAGAAGCGATTCGCAAATCGATAGCACCATTTGTGTTAACTTAATTAAGAAGGAAACATCAAGAAGAAACCTACGTTTCTCTAGTGAAGATAAAGAAACAAAAGCATTCTATTCTCCTAAGGAGACAGAGGGACAAGCTGTACGTGGCTATCCATTGGAAAAGAGTTCTATCGATGAGATATCTGTTGCCAATATGCACTTGTAGTGTGAGTGGCGGCATCCGCGCGAAAGCATCGCATGGGCAGAAAGGGGCTTCGCAATCCGTAATAGCTTAGTAACGGATTTTGTATAGGTCACCCATCAACATTCAAACGGAATGTGCCACAATTTAATGGCATTTCGACTATAAATTTACAAGTTACAGTTGTTTCAGTGACCCGCTACTTTCATTTTCGTAAAAAAATAGAGAAAGCAAAAAAATAAAATAGAAGAAAACAGAAAACTGAAATTTTGCTTGGGCATGGCTGATTTTTTCTATTTTTGTAAAACAAAAATGGAAATTGGAATATATTGTATGTTCGTTATAGCTTATGAGCAAAACACCCATAATAGGCCGATTGAGTACATGTCGGCTTTTTCAATGCCACGCTGCGTGCAACGACTTCAACGTTTTGCGAATAAATAAATGGAAATTTTTATCGTTGTAACAAACAGCCAACAAAGAAATCATATTTTTATCTTTGAAAACAGAAGTGGTGTCAGCTTATGTTGTACTGCCGACCGATTTAGTGCAGTTCTAACACCAACCTGCAATCCAATCCAATTTGAATCCGATAGCTGCATTTTTGCGACCAGATGAACATTCACCATAGACATTAGACAGATGGACAGACAGACGAGTGCGATTGGACATGCTTAAATCGATTTAGAATTTGACGATGACCAAGAATATATATACTTTATGAGATCTCTGAAGTTACCTTCTGGGCGTAGCAAAAGTTTTGAAATAGGCTCTTGTGCGCGCCACTTATAGTCAATATAGAGATTTCCAAAATTTTAACTATCACAATTTAAGCTTGAAAAAGAAAAAATCATAAACTTACAAATCTCCTAAAATCCATAAAGACTGTTAAAGCACCATCCGCCCGTGGCTGATGAATTGCCAAAAGTTATTAAAACTTTTTTGATTTTTCAAATAGTTTTAGTAAAAGTGCTAACAGTTAATTTGATATTATAGTTCAAGACTCTTTGTAAGCGAATTGATGAAAGCTCAACATAACTAAAAGAGAAAAAAAAAACACAACTTTTTTCTTTTATTGAAATGGAACCTTCACTTGACTCTTTAGCAACGTAAACATAAAACGTGATCAAGTGCCGGTGGTAGAAATGCAATTTGTTTGCGGTTAATAATGAAAAAAACACAAAATTAGAAAGAAATATCAAGCCTCAAAACACAGAAAAAAAAAAAAGGCAGCCATTCACGTTTTTCATTCGTCATGAAGATAGCAATGATGATGTCGGTGATGAAGGTGATGACTTATGTTGACTTAACAATAACATCGTTTTATATGAAGAAATGAAATCAGATGCGCGAAGGCATACTCGCTCGCTAACACACTGAAGCAGCTAAAGAAAGCGCCATCTAATCAAATGGTTAAGTTGCTTTGCATATAAAAATTGGGAAAAGGAAAATATTTCTAAGAAAAATATGCCAAAAGAATATCGTATCTTAACAACACATGAAAACAACAATGGTTGGGGATATTTTTCGTTTTTTTTCCTTTTTGTTTTTTTTTAGCTTATTTTCTGAAATTTAACTCTAAGGCAACAACAGAAACCAAAGTCAAGCCATTACATCGAAAATTCGTGCTAACGTTTAAAACACAAAAAAGCCTTTAAAGCACAAATAACAAAACAATGGAATCATAAATACACACACATATGTATATACATATAAATATATATATATATATAATAAATATATATGTATATATATAAATATATATGTTGAAGCCATCATACTAAATAACCAGAAACCATTAGAGTGATTGTTGTTAGTGTTATTGTTGGTGTTATTGTTTCTGTGCAAGAGATTTAAACATAAAGATTTCGTAATGTTGGGATTTTTTTTTTATATACGCAATAATATATAAATATAGTGTTGTTTAGTTGCGGGTTGTTCGGTTGGTTGGTTTTTTCGATTTTTTTTTTTTTTTTGTATATTTTTACTTAAACCAGCAACACATGGGCACTACTACTATGTATTTATGTTTAAATTGGTTGTTTAGTTCAGTTGTTTAGTCGGTCGTTTTATTTATAAATAAAAGTTGTTGCATTTCGTTGTTTATATATATATATATATATTTATTGCAAGTATATATTTATTACAAGTGTAAAATCTAACTGTACACATCGAATATGTGAATGGTCATCCATGTACGGCATATAGTGTATATATCCAATTCCCTGCTTAATCTCTTCTTCTTCGGTAGAAATCATTCATATCGAGTTGTTCGCTTTTGTGTAATTTCTCTTTTAAGCAATTATCCACACTTCAGACCGAAACTTTCATGGCCATTGATTATTTATTGTTATGTTTTTCCGTCGGTACTTACTTCATTTTACGGCTATTTTGCTAATTTTGAACGTTGTCAGCTTACGTGAAACCCTCTTCCAGATGAGTGCAGTCCCATCAAAAGTTACTATTATTGGCTTAGTGAAAGAGTCTATAGAATAAGACTAGGTAAAGGAGGATAGAAAGAGGGAATAATATTTTTGAGTGCGTGTGATTTGGAAGTGGAAACATTAGGCATGGCGGGCAAGGCGGCTGCTGGAATAGATGTGGGAAAAATTACAAAAAAGTTTGCATATATATCTGTTATCTATTTACTATCATAGTGGTCAATATATGAGGCACTCAATAAGAGAACGAAGTTTCGAGTCAGCCAATACGCGAGAGGGAAAGATCACAAATTTTTTTAACTCTAATCTTGACACGTGATTTTATAATTAATCATATCACGATGTTCCCTTTCTCTTAAGAGAATAACAGCAACAGGTAAAATACGATCTTTTCCATTTATTTATCCAGACAAGCTATATATATAATCATAAAAGATTATACAGAAGTCAATTATGTTTTTTTTTTGATTTCGATTTATATAAAAAAAAAAAAAGAAACTATTATTTTCATATTTTGTTGATGCGAAATTTGCATAAACTTTAGTTCAATTTGTAGCTCGTCAACAATTCACCAAATGTGATACTGCAGCTTACTGCTCTGAAATGTTATCCACGCTTCTCTGTCCCAAACTTTGTCTCGCAACGTAGATATTGTTGCAAACACTTCCCTTTCACGTTTTGCGGAAAGGATTAATATTCGCATCATTCGAAATCTTCCAATAGTTTTTTTTAGTGTTGATAGCCAATTTGAAGTAAAGCAAAAAAAATTTTTGGAAACGCTTTATGAAATAGTTAAAAAGTCTAAAGTTTAAATGTGACCCAAAGGCTTATTATGCACAGATTAGGGTTAATCACTTTTCGTGTTCTAACCTCAGCTGGTTAACCTAAATATTACACACGACTTATGCTTGAATGATCACGTTTGCGTTTTCAATCATATATTCAATCGCAACATGCCTTAGTTTCTTTTCGTGTTTAACATTTCAAAAAATTATGTTTAATCGCCACAACATATTAATTTTTTTCTATAATGAAAGACATGACCAAAGTTTTTCAATTTCTACGATTGTCACATCTTATCGACTAAAAGGCATAAAATTCGGCGCTGAAGGAATTTTTTTCATTTCCCGAGATTACTATGCGGTCACGCATATGCCACCAAAGTGTTTGGTTGCGTTGCTACCAGAAACACTCTAAATTGCGAACAGGAGCAAAAAATCATTTTCGTAAAAAGAAAGCAATAATAGTCACAAGAAATTGAAAACAAAAACTTGATACTAGACTGCATCTTTAAGATAAAATTTTAAAGTCGGTGATCATACGACCAATCGCTCAGGAAATGTCCCTTATGTGTTTAATACGGTGACTGCAGAAAAGAAAAGAGGAAAGAGAAAGAAGTAGGGAGGTGGTGTCCACAGCCTAGTGGATTTATGCCCAATCGACAAGTGTTATGCCTTCACCGAGTGAGTACTCACTATAGCTACGATCAAAGTACTGCGATTTGAATCCGCCAACACTAACTTGGTAGTCGCGATTCTTATCTATTCGGCTACGGTTGCAGATGCATACGTTGTTATTATGAAATTTTGAAATTTTTTCGTTGCATAGGTGATATTATTACGTTGCACTCAATGTTGTTATCAACGTTGTAAACATTCGCGTGATTTTTTAAAAAAATGATTTATATAACTTTCAAAAGAAATGCCTCATATATTATGTCCAGGAGCCTCTACATTATGCATAATTATTTGCACTTACATACGTTGAGTTAGAAATCAGACTACGTAGTCTAAAAGCTATTGAATCTTTCGAGACGTTGTCATTTAAACGATTCAAGACAATTTTATATGCCGTCTATGCGGCTTTTATCAGACCCGATACTTTTTACACTAAAACTAAAAAAATATATATTTATATATGTATATAAATTTGCGTCCTTGTTCAAAAAAAAAAAAGTTTTGTTATATTTATATAACATATATATAAATATATGTATATAGTTATATGTATATAAACATAATTTTAGACTTTTCTTTCCTAGTTTTTGTTTTAAAATACTGTAATGTCATGTTTACCAGTTTACCAGTTTATAATTTGTTATCGTATCTATGTTGTTGCTGCTTATTGTTTTCAATTTTCATTGCTATTGTTGCACTGTTGGTAGTTAGTTATTGCCATTGTTAATGTTTGCCATTCACAAATACAAAATACTTACACAATATGGTTTTTTTTTTCTTTCTGTATTCCTTCACTTGATGGGAGAGACGGTTTCCTCTTTGACACGCTTTCCTGAAATAGCAACAAAAAAAAAAAAAACTATGCCATAACTAACGTGAAGTTTATTTTTATATGATATTCGTTACTATGTTTAGTCAAGCAGGAGTAGTAAATAGTAGTTTTATTCGTTTCAGTTACTTTAATTGTTGTTTTTATATCTGCTTCAACTTTACCCTCGGCTTGGAGTATTTCGAACACATTTTTTTATTTATTTACTTTCTAAGTGATCGTCTTCAATATTGAAGATAACCACCAATTTGCTCGTTACTTTATAAAATAAATTTATTTTGTTTGTTTTAGGTTTCGCATAAATAGGATTTATGAGTAGCGTTGCCATTCCCAGTTTTGATATTTGTAAGTTGGGTAACGTAAAAGGTGGTATTTTCTACGGGGCAAGTACATAGAGTAATAGTTTTCATTACATTGAGTTGAAAACTTCTTCGATTTTTTTGAAAAGCAATGTAGGCCAAGTGCAAGTAATAGGATCTTAGATTCGAATAAGCTATAGTATGTTAGTCAATACGATACAGAGAGTTTCTTAGTTGGTGAACCAAAAATTGTCTAAAATCTTACTAACGGTGACAAGTTTTTCAAGAAACGAGATATTTTTAAGAGAGTTACAAATCGATCAGTTGAGACTGGTACCTACACTTGCCTTTGTTCATTAAACGCTATCAAGCTGAGCGCACGACGCCCAATACATATTATACTAGAGCAATGGAGTCATTCTCTACGGTCAAAATTTTTAATGACTTCAAACGTGATACCAATCGATAATTTCTCTTTATTCACAAATTTGAAAACTGTGTGCGCACCTACGATATTATTAAAACGTGCAAGCAGCAATTTGTTACATTCAAAACCTATATCTTGATTTGCAATGCAAAACATGGAATGATGAAAATTGGCATCAAAATGCAATAAAAATGTTTCAATCATCAAAAAGGCCATTGATAAACAACAATAATAATAACGTTACCAGCAGCATAAACCATTTTTTGTTTGTGGAGTTTCACAGTTCGCTGTTAGTTACATTTACATCACTCTAAACATTCATTTTTGTATTCTCGATTTTAATACTCACACGAGTAATTTGCCTGATGTTATTATATATGACTCATGGAAATTCGCAAAATGAAATTAGCTTCAGTTTAACAATATTGTGAAATAGTAATAAGTCAAATTAGAGCGGCTAATTTTCAAAGCCTTCGCCATCACCTAAAATCAAGTAAACGTATGTGCATGTATTTTGCAAAAATTATGAATAATTTTGCATACAATTTGATGACAGAATCATTTGTTGCTGCTAAACATTTTCACAAACTCTTGGAACTTAAGCTGCTGTAATTGGCTTTCATAATTATCGCTTGTAAATGGGCGCATATGAATTTTACCATTTCCGCGAATACGCATTAGAGATCCTAAAGACCATATTATGTACGCTAACATTTCGAGTCAAGTGGCCAAAGTAGATCCATATAAAGTTGAAATGCTATGCTTACGTAAATTGGAATGAACCTACAAGCTGGGTGCGAACTTAGGCGTCAGTTGGTAATTTACCTTTGAAAGTTTCACTCCCAAATCCTCACAATTCTTATTAGCATACCACCAGTTCAGTTAGTTTGTAAAAAATAGCGGCGTACTTTCGCATGCTCCTCTCTTCAACTGCATCTTTAGATATAAACAAGCAAAGATGAAAAGGTGGAAGAAACCAGCACATTTCTCAGCCCTAAACACTTTGTAAAATGTAAATCATGCTTTCAGCACATGAAAACAGTTAATGAATAGCAAAAAAGCGGTAACTTTCCTTAGTGACGCCTAGTCTAGCTTAAGCCAATTGTAGCAGGCGTACTATAGCCTCGTATCTTAGCTTACTGTAGACAGATCGTAGGCTATTGATTACGATATACTAAAGGTTTTTTGATTTTATTAAGGAACGAATGTTTCGCGATTTGCGCTGGTTGTGACTATATCGGTAGGTTCCGTTTTGTTGGGAGTGCATTACAACAATCTAAAGACTTGGAATTTTTTGAAGAAATATAATCCAGTTTCTCTTACAGTTCCTTTTGTTACAATTTCACTTATGTTCACCTAGCTTGAACTAACCGATATCTTGAGTCAGCTTTTATCCCTTTAATTTATCTCTTATTTATCTATATAGGGATTTTCATTATTCCAATTCAACACCTTATATACTTAAACATATATTATCTCTTTATCAATAATAGACTAGATTGATAAATTTCATTCCTTAGGGAAACCGCTTACTTCATTTAATTGTTACAACCTGACACATTTTTTTTTGATAAAAAACTTATTCGGAAACAATAAAAAGAGAACAAATGACGAACGTGTGAATCCTACCCCTAATGATCGTTACCACATTCTTTTACTTATTATTTCTTACCTCGTGCCGCAATTTCGAAATTTGCCCACTTGTTTCTCCCCTTCACGTCCCTCTGGAACTGTTTATTTAGTCACTAAAGTTAACCTAACTCTCCTGTACTATTCATTGCATTGTATGTTATGCAATAGAACAAATACTTAAACCAAAATCGTTCCTCATTTTGGCCTTCACACTAGATGCCTTTCTTTTCACGTGTACGGTCGACAAGTTCCTCCATTCATCTTTCTTGGACATTTTAAAAACGTAAAACATAGCAAGTCCTCCGATCATGTTTATACAAATATTTGTTAACAAATAAAAACACTACAGTGGAAGACGGCCCATCATTAAATATACTCCGACACTTCACTTACTACAATTATTCATGCAACGACTTGCAGATGTAATGCGTTGCACGGGGAGTTGTCGAAAAAACGCTATAATGGAAGTCGGGCAACCATTAAATATCCCCCAATACTTCGCTACAATTATTCATGCAATGACTTTTAGATGTAATGCGTTACACGGGGAGTTGTCCGATCCAAACTATTTTCAATAATATTCTTCCTTGGGCTAAAACACGTTAGTGCACCAAACTTCATCAAAATATCTCCAACAACTCCAAACTGTTGGTTGAGAAAATAGGGAAACAAGGCGGATAGACGAACAGACAAATGATTGTGAATCGGTTGGTATGATAAAAGGTGAGTCCATCTCATGTTCTTTTGGGTTTCATATATGCATAAGGGCATACATGCCCTTAAAATGTAAAGACTCTTGCACAAAAAGCGGTGTAGGATATAAAAACTATATCATTGCTTAGAGACGTCTCAAGTTGTTTTTTTTTTTTCTTTTCTAGAAATAAAAGCTTTACTCATTATAATTTGACAGACACAACCATTAAGATATACATACACACATACATGGAACGTCTGCTCAAAGTGTTCAAATAGATTGCGTGTAAACACTTGATTAAAGGCATAAACAAATAACTAAAAGAAATTTTATACGAATGAATTGTTCGAAAAATATACCGTGAAAGATTCCAAAAACGGTTAATTTTTACTCAAGAAAATTTGAAAATAATATTTACAAAGAGTTGTCCGTAATTGTACGACTTTACTCATAGAAAAAGAAAAAAGAAAGAAAGAAAAGAAAAGCCGCAACAAAGACTACAAGAAAAATTTACATTGTCTGATACAATGTAATGACAACAATAAATACAGTAATAATACGAGAAAACCGTGTCATTAAACCATAAAATAAACATTAAATTGAGGACACGCACTCTAGTATTTACTTCGATCATAAATATAAAAAACACACTAAAAGACAAGGAAACAAAGCAAACTATAGGAGTAATTTGTCAGCATTCTATGTGTGCGGAGTTTAGAAAGTTTATAATACAAACAATTTCATCCATCAGCAAAGTATTTAAAAGCTTAACATTAAATTCAATGATCAGGAAAATAGTTTTTGTTCAAATTATTTTTAATTAAATATAAATAAAATTTTTATTCGAAAATGTTACACCGTCAAAATAACACTAAATTAATAGCTGTTTTTAATGCGACTATTGTAATACGTATATTATGTAAGCGTAACTCTACTGGTCTTTAAATAAATTTTTTTTTTTTTTTGATATTTATATCACTCTTACAACATATGCGGCGTTGTTTACAATATTACGAATTAAGAGAAATGTGTGCGGAAATCATTTTGTTTTTGTATAATTGTGTCATAAATTTAAGTGATATATGTCTTTATTAATCGGCATAAAATCGAAAGTTTGTCTTTATTATTTAGCCGATAAGAGTTTAGGTTATTGCTACAGACTATATTATGTTTAGATATATTAAAATAAGTCATTTATAGAGTACAAGAAACTATTCATTCATCTTAGAGCGAATTTTTCGTACTTATCATCACAAATGGTTTCCATTCACCTCCTGATGATGCATTAATTCTCTCTTCTACATAGGTAAACATAAACGTTTGCGTTTGTAAACCAAAAAGGCAAAGCCTTGTGTATTTCAAAGAAAATGTTCATTGAACTCATCATGAGTTCCATGAAAACCATTCAAGTCATAAGTTGTTAATAATTTTTAGTCCAATAAATAAGGTATATTACGTTTGTGTGGATGTATTTAAAACCCAAAAACGATTTATTACACCGATTTCAGAATCAATTTGCAAATCGATTTAAGATTTACCCGTCCGATGTCTGATCCCATGCACACCGCAATTTTCGGGATGCTTTTTGACCAAATTTAGAGCGTTGACGTGTTTTGGCCCAAGGACGATTCCGGGCTGAGCCGTGCCACTTTCGTGGCTTCTGCGCATACTATGCCTTATTTTGAGAAGCTAGTTGTACGGAAATAATTATCACTTTCAAAATTTCCCAGCAAAGACCTCTGGGTAATAACGTTTCGGCCTACTAAATGGATGTAAGAAATCTAGATCGGTTGGAGCAAATTTTTAACTCCATAGAACTAGTCCTACGTTGTAAAAATTGGTTTATAATAGTAATTTGATGTAGATTTGGATCAGGTAAATCTATTTTTTAAACCCCAATCCATGTAAGGATTCACTAGAAACTTGTAATGGAGTGGAAGCCGAAAAATAGTACGTGGTAAGGTTAATTTTTATTATTATTTTGGACCAATTTTCACCAAACAATATCGAAAATTAGGCTATATGGCAGTGGGTTCAAAGAATGTCCCCATTCGATCAGAATCTTTCACAACAATTCAGAATATCGAAACGCTCAAGCATTTTTGTCGCGATAACGGCTTTTCAGTGTAAGAAGACGTCTCGTGGGCAGTGGTCGCAAAAGAAAGCCGATCCGAACCGTTTTTATTGCAATTCGTTCTTGTTCGTATGCATGGCATGCGAGCAATTATATAACAACCAGGACCGCATATTGTAAACTTTATACTTATGGTTATTGGCTTGGTAAAAGTAAAGAGACAACAACTTCCTTTCAAAATATTAAGGCACACGTGCTGATCCGTAATGCCTTTAGCAAAATGCAGCACACCCACGGCCCAGGCGCAGAAAATAAATCCTACACCATTACCGTGCCACCATCGTGCTGTTCTGTTAGCTTCATATATTTGGCAAGGAGCGCTTTATTCGAGCTTTTCGGTGCATTGAGTGTGCCATTTGTGTCAAAAAAGGTTATCACTGATTAGCACGTTCGTCCAAAATGACAAATCTTTTAATTGATGGTGTTCCCTGGCGAATCGCGGCCTTGCCTTTTTAATTCCTTTTGTTGATAGGTGACTTATGACTTGCTCTTCTGCCATTGAAATCTGCCTTGTTTAATATATTTCTTATTGTTTGTGGGCAACATTTTTTGTTGCTAAATCCCTTTCGGCGAGTTTCCGCGCTTGAAAATGGATTTTGACTTGCCGTAGAATGTATTACTCACGGAGAAAATTTTATTGCTGGCTGCTTTTGATTTGTTTTCAACCTTTTTTATAGGTTTTGTATCGTTTCATTGTATATCAGATGGTTGAGCGTTTTCTTCGAGATCTCGATATCTCTTGAAACCGTTTTTTATTTTTATGACGTTGAATTATTAATTTTCTTACTTCGGTACTGGTGTGTCCTCCTTTTTTCCCATTTATTTTTTTTAACTTTTTTTAAAAAGTGACAGAATCAAACACGTAACATTTCAAAATATTGCAAAAAAATTTAATTTTAGGGACTTCCCCAAATACTTTTCGTAAAAAAAACTTTAATTAAAAACAGTTTTGCCAAAATTTGTTTATGCCATTTAATGTAGTACATAACACTACAGCTGACAACGGAGAAATGGTACAAAGTTCAATATGTATGATTACCCATAAAGCTATTGCTTTTAAACCATATAAGAAATAATTGCACCTTAAACTATACGCTATTTAGAGCTCATCGAGCAAATGAATTGAATATTCTACGTAAGGAAGCTTAATGCGGCTTCAGCCGACTATAAATCAAATACTTTTAACAAACATATCAAATCGCCTTCCAGCCCATGGACGAATTAGTAGACTACAAACTGAAAAGTCTTTAAAAGATAAACTTTCATGCATGCACTCGCTTCATTAATTTCAAGGTCATCAATATAGGGAATTTACTAGCGTAATACGAAATATATGATTCGTTTTGTATTTAGAAATCATTCATAAACAACTTCATATTAATTAACGTTTTATAATATATTTATTAATTTAATTTTTTTTTCTTTCAGGTAAGTGTTATTGCTTTAATAATCTTAGTAACGTCAGTTAAGCGGTAAGTTTTCGAGAAAAAACGCTCTGATCCAAAGTAACTTGTAATAAAGTAGATCAATATCAATAGAATATTGATCAGCAGAAATGGTTCCTTCTTCCCAACTTAATTTATTCAATTTAAGCTAAAGCAATTAAGTTTAGCATTCGGCTGCTTATCAGCATAATCGAAATACACAACACAACGCATCACATTCGTATTTCCCGCAGTAGCGTATGTAAATAATCATATAGCTAAGCAATTAGTGGGAAACTTTTTTTATTCCGTTTGCCTCAACCTCAATTCAAGTGAGAAAATCAAAATAAACAAAGCAAAAATAAATAAATAAGAGTGAAAAAAAAAATAGAAACTGTTTAAATAACAATGCAAATAAGCAAATAATTATATACAGAGATATCAAGCCACGTCGAACTACAATATAAAGTGCAGGAAAATGCATTAAGAAATGATGTGTGATATCTACTATACATATATATTTATACATAAATATGTGAAAAATTTAAGAAAAAAAAAACCCAACCATCACATGACATCTCAATAAGTTTTACAAGTGCTTATAATAAGTTGTTAATGCCGCTAGTATTAGAGTAGCGGGTGAACGATGATGTGTGCAATCAAGCATTTATATGTATCCATCTATATGTTCTTTACGTATACCGCCAATCATATGTTTAAACTTGAGCTCTCCCTCTTATCGTTCAATAAAGCCAGCTGTTTAACATGTCGAGCGCCATTACCATTTACTGAGTTGCTACTGCTCCGTGATGTATAATACTGATGACGAAAACATGTGTTTTGCGCGCCTTTTTTGTCATAATGAAAAGGCAAAAAAAAGAAACATTGTATAACAGAGCACATTGGTCGCTTATGGTTGCATACAACTCTGTAATAGCTATTTTCAGCTATCTGTAAAGTACCACATGAGAGAAAGAGAGAAGTGCATAAAACTAGAAGCTGCACACTCTCGCTAGCATTCAATTATTATTGTGTACATACGAAAAATGTTAAATAACATTTTGAAAAAAAATTTTCTCTCTTTTCTCTCACCTAATAAGTATCTGCTTATTTGTGTATGTACATCTTTCTTGATATGCTTGCATTGCGCATGACTTTGATTAAGCTGATAAAAGCATGCTGTGTATACTAAAAATTCTTTTGTTGGCTTATGCTTGTTTTACATACCCGTACAGCATTTAAATGTGAACAAATATGGGATTTTTTATGGTTTCACATAAACTAAACTCTCAATGTATATTAATTTTTACACAAATACAAGCAGCATTTGCCCGTGCAGAAAACTTGTATTCAGCTGAGTTGTGCTGAATAAAGCTTTTAGCAATCAACCAACCAAACAGCAACGCCATGTTACTTTTTTGTTTTAACCATGAGCGCAATATTTACAAAAAAATTGGCTTAGGCACGTTTCATTTTGATAAGCTATAAAATTCAATAATTCTCAATACGAGTTTATGCTACACACGTCCATCGTATTTATGTACATTGTGTGTTAGTTATAATATAGTGTTCGTTCTCTTTGCTATTTTTTTTTTATGTTTCTTATTTCGTCATGGTCTGATTTCGATTTCTCGTTTAGTTTTTACTTAATGATTGTTGTACATTTTGTGGGCCATTTACCTTCATACTAATTCAATTTTACTTTTGCGATTATATTGTGGTTTTCCTCATTTATACATTGTTGTAGTCTTTTCAATGTTTTTTCTCAGCAGTCGCAGGTCGATGGTTTTCTTTAATAATTCTTATTTTTCTTCCTTTTTTTTTTCTTTGCTAAGCCTTTAATTTGTTATGTTCTCTTCGTCCTAACACCGGTTTAACAATAAATAAAACTGTCGAGTGCCTTTTTGCTTAATGAAGGCAATATTCTTTGAGCATTTTCCTTTCCAAAATATTGTTTATGGAATTTTTGTAAAATCCAGAATCTCTAGATTCTGTTGATCATAAGCACTTGTTGCATAATTGTAGAGCGGCCCAATGGACTGCTTTAAAGAGCTAATATATCCTTTTTAGTGCTATTATGCTTGCTTTTTTTCCGTGGAATAAAATAAGCACAGTTTATATTTAGCCTTGAAGAAGAAGAGGTCGTATTTTCCAAGTGCCTTTAGATGTTTAGTTCCCTTATTATAATAAAAGAAATAACAAAAAGTTAATAATACTCAGAAATTGGAAATTCTTCTATGCTTTAACGAGCATAACGGTATAATTATCTCGTCTACGTAATAGTATCGTTAACATAAAGAAGTTTTAACTTTATTCTTTTTAACTTTTCCCTTCGACGTAAATCTATCTAAAACCGATGTATCTGGTATAATAAATGAAGTAAAGCTCAAAGATGCGGTGCCTCAGATATGATAAACAAAACAATAATAAAAATAAATAAATAAATTTCTTTAATTATTCTTATTACTTCAAGTGCTATATACATAACATCGTTACTGTATCTGTCCGCTCATGTAATTTCATTCTATTAAATAATTTTTTTTAGAAGTTTTGATTTACTACAATTAATGTAATTGAATTATTTTTTACAATTTCTCTAAGTGAAGCCCTTTTGAACACAAATAACGGGATTATCATATCAGAATGTGACGTTGCATTGGAATTAAATTACATTCTAAAAAAAAAAAAAAGAAAAAAACTTATTAAGAAACCCTTCACAAAATGTATATACTGAACATAACATGGCACCGATTTGCGGTCTGCTAATATGAAAACTGAAAAATTATGTTCAAAATGATTTTTTTCCAAGCTTCTACTACAAAAACAATAACTATGCAATAATCGCAACAAACGAAGAGAGCAGAAATAGTTAATGTTCACAAAGCATGAAGAAGAAGATGAACGGAGGGAGAAATAAATCAGCAGAGCATATTTAGAATTTTCTGATTGTTGGAAAAAGTCTATTGCGAAATAAGATTGCCGTTACAAACTTTTGGAAAGGTGTATCAACTCATGCTACTGTCTTAGCTACTTAACCAAACAACATAAGCTAACATATTTGAGGATCATGGATATATTATTCTATTGTTGTTTTACTCTTTTTCGCTCCATAATTCAATTTTTTATATACGTACATAAATAAAAGTATGTAATGCATGCTCCATAGTTAATGGGTCTTCTTTTTTTTTTACTAAGTCTTAATTTCCGTAATGGTTCGCTGAATGTTTGGTGATTGGTGTAAGCAAATGCTGTCGTTATTGTATAAAAAACAGTAAACGCTTTTTCCAACAGAGCATCCATCTACAAAAGAACGTCATCAGTTAGAGACTTAAAAATAAATGTACGTCTGTTTCTTACATTTATCCAAACATAACGTTTACGTACATATATATACAACCAACACTGCTCAAAAAAAAAAAACTCTTGTCTGGAGAACAAAAGACACCAACTGCAGCAACAACAATAACAACAACAGCAATAAAAAAGCAAACAATACAAAATTTATATACATACCGCAGTCGAGTCAGTTAGTTATGCTAGAGAGCTTGAGATTTAAACACGTTTAACGTTTGTGTTGCTTTTATTTGTTGCCTGTTGTACAAAGAAGATATAAAAAAAATTAAAGAAACGCATATTTTATTTAAAGATTTGATTAACTCGGTTGCAAATTAGGCTTTTTTATTTTTTTTGTAAGAAACGCGTAGTGAATTTTTTTTGTTAAGAAAATTGGAAACATAAGATTTTGTATATAAAGTTTAAACAAAAAAAAATCACGTAAAATTAAAAGCAAGCTGCGCTTGAAAATATTTTCGGAAAATATTTAAAATTCGTTTAAATAAACGAAACGAAGCGAAAATTTTTTCATATTGTCTGGTATTTAAAATGTACACCTTCCTCATTTTTGATACATATACACAAAATACAAACAGGCTCGCCTTGTAATTCTCTCTCTCCCTCTCTCTTTCTCTCTCGCACTCTCTTTCTTACTCACTTTCCTATTAACTAATCATATTAGCAATAACATGAAACTCTCTGATTAGTGGACATAACAGATTCGGAAATATTAACATACCCTCATACTGTTAAGTGACGTCACAGATAGAGTAGCAATAATGTATGTTTATTGTAGTTTCCTCATACACATTAACGTTGAATTAAGTTTGATGCAATTTATTAATTAGAAAATTTCAAAATAACACTTTTCTTAATTGTGCCTACATAAATAATATGCTAAAGACTGAGAAGCATTTAAATATGCACATCGCCAGATTTTAAGTTACTTAACAGACTAGAGTAATATTCATATAGCCTGAGTATACAATGAATAAATATTGTACTGTTCACGGATGATGTGTCTGCTTGGCTATCACATTTCTCTTTTATTTTTACTCTCTGGATAATAATATATCCTCTCTAAGATTTGTTTAATGTTAACAGTAGTTTTTCTCTTGTTAACAGCTGAATCGTTTAGCTGAATTAGGTTCTTTTAGATATTTTCGTTTCAACGTTTTTTATGTGCAAAAAATTTCGAAAATACAATGGGAAGAAGAAGCATATACAGCAAATTTTTTTTTTATATACAAAACAACAGCGTGTCAGCAAGCCAACGTTAAAAAGAAATTTTAGAAATGCACAGAAAAATTAATATAAATAAATAAAATAAATATTCTTATTAACATAGAAAAATTTCATTATTTATGCCTTAGTTTTGTGTTAAATAAGAATAAGAATATGCAAAAAACAAATTCGTTCTTCTGTTGTCGTATAACGTGTAAAGTTTATAATGAAAATTTTTATTAGATTTGAAAAGTGAAAAAATAACATGAAATAAAGCAATTGCTGGAATGGAAATCGCCTTCTTAAACAAATTCTTTTAAGATGTACCACATGTTATATTCAGATGAAATCTTTAGATGCCTACGTAACGAATTTCAAATTGTTAAAAATTAACAAATTCACAAGAAGTCTCATCAATCTAAGTGGTGCTTATCATTAAAGTAATCGCAGAGATTTCCGAAAACAACTGCTACTGTTCAGCGTATTCCCACGAACATCTGCGTAAACGTATTAACAAATGTCAGTATATTGAATGTGCCAGTGTATGTATACGTTCGAAATTTTTCATAAGTAAAAAAAAAAAAAAATTTGTAAAAAAATCTGTTTCGTTGAATTTTTTCTTCTCTCTATTTTTCTGCGTGGCGTCTACGTAGAACATGTAAGGAAAAAATTTGAAAATCCTTATACAACCAGATGGACCCTAAACAAATGCTATACTTGATTTAAACTAAATTATTAAGAAAATTTAAAAAAAGAGGATAAACGAACTTCTTATTCGTCGATTTTCGGCGATAACAGCGATCCACGTGCTTCGCTTTATTTTAATTAAAAATTGCCCGTCAGTAGATTCAGTGAGTTTATAACGTAATGCTTCTAGTCACAGCATTTGATATTTTCTCTTATCTCTAGAATCTTTGCGGGTAAGTTTCAAATTTTTCCAAAGTTTCTTTTAGACTTTGATTTACTTTAGCAAAAATTTTTTTTGAAAGACAATCACTGATGGTTTAGTAAGTCACCCGATCAAGAGACCATTTGCTGCAACGCTTATAAACCCCATTATTAAATTATCCCCGATAAAATTATCATACGATCTGACAGCCAGTCCTTCCCTTTCCGTATTGGGTTTTCGAAATTCTCAAAAATGCGCATAAAAAGCTGATGAACGATCGATTTATTGTTAGTTTTGCTCCATTAGTTCAACAAGAAACTAAATGTGATAAGATTCAAGCGAATAGAAAATATGAAATATTCGAAACCTTGTGTGTGCGTACAAAAGTGATGTTTGAAGTTGGGTTAGACAAATTCGAACGTGTATTTCTAATTGTCAATATCATAAAATTAAGAGAAACGAAAATTCCAAAATGTTATATATCTACTGTCCGAAAACGAAGGTGGGGCCCCATAAAGTATATAGACATTTTTAGTCTATTTATATGCCTTATAATACGGATAGGCTTACTAAAAATTGTGCACAACAACAATGTTATAAATGTGGATAATGTAATAAGATTAGTTACTTTAAAAAAATGGGATTAATAATTATGGTAGTGTCAGTTAATTTCCGATATTAAATTACTAATATGAGTGAACGTGCTTCTGCATTCATAGCCTTAAAATATAATAATTTGCGAGAAATGTGTGATGGGTTATCGTTCTTATATCCAAGGAGCGATTCTACGACTTAATTATTCAGATTAGTGATTGTTATACCCTACACCACTTATGGTACAGGGTATATTAAGTTAGGGAGGATGAGTGTAACACTCAGAAGAGCTTATGATAGACCCACCTTTTATTATACCGATCGATTCAGAATTGTAGTCTGAATTTATCTAAGCCTGTCTGTCCGTCTGATGTCTGTCTATGTAAATTTGTGTTCACGCTGCAGGTCGCAATTCCTGAGATATTTTGATGAAATTTAGTACAGGGACTTGTTATGACCCAAGAACTAGAACTAGTGGTATGGAAAATGGTTCGGATCGGTCTTCTTTTTCGACCATTTTCCATATAACGCCCTATTCTGATACATTATTTTCAAAATTTCTCGGCAACAGTAGCGAAATAGTAGTATTTCGGCATTTTAAATTGGTATGATAACTTTGGATAGGCTGTGGCAATTTTTGAACCCCCTCTCATATAATGGAAGTTGCGTTTTGGGCCCGCTTCTCCATAAATACGCACTTGAAAAATACGCCTTTATTTAGAAACAAGATGTAATTTTTATGTTCTATAAGAAAAATGAGAACTGTGGCAGGCAATGTGGTGTAGTGTATTTAATGGTCGGCCTTCCCCGACGATAATGTTCTTACTTGTTTTAGTTCTATGGTAAAAGTGTAGTTTTCCAGGGCCTATAAAATATATATACCCGTCCACAAAATGAAATTACGGTTTGATGTAGTCGTGCTTGTCCGTCAGCGTGTTCCGTCTGTGTGCCGTTTGTTCTTGGCAGTTTTCGTAAGCGAAGTTGTAAGGTGAATAGAAACATCAGCTCACTGCTGACAATGAATGTAGATACAAGTCTACCATATCTTTTATACCCTACCTTAATAAGATTTTCTAAAAGCTTTGTACGCAATTGACGCGTTTTTAATGTGTGCATTCCCAAGTGCTTTTTATGCATAAAAATATCGAATTTTGCTTAGCTAAGAAAACCGGCATTGAATTTTTTTTTTTTTTATTAAATCGTTTACTTCTCTATAAAATTTGCATGAATACATTCAATTTCTAAGAGAACGTATCAGTCTATTAATATCTTAAGAAAAAATAAAAATAAAAAGTTTAATTAAATCATTTTCACTAAAACTTTATCGCTATTAGCAGCTACATCAACGCATTGATTGATAAACAATAGAAGTTCTTCACGTAAAAGCAGACTGTCGTTGGCGATTGTTTCTGTAGGCTAACAAGAAGACAAAAAAAAAAATTGCACTTTCGTGGTGCTCGTAATTTGCACCCTGTCTTTACAAGCAACTAATAATAATTGATTCTGTGTGGTCTTTGAATGCATTTTAACCCTTAATTAATATAAAAACACAAAACTAAAAACAAAGATTCCGTATAACACACAACAACACACAGTCATTATTAAAATATTCACTTAGATAATGAAAACTGAAGCCACTGCTACTACACCAAATTCGAAAACTAATAATAGCATCGCAAATAAAATGGCTTTCGATATGTATCCAACAATTTCGGGTAAACAGCAAGATCCAGTGCGTGAAGTTGTTATGAAATACATTGATTATTTCTTGCCAGAGTAAGTACGCAAAACATATGAGAATTTTAATTAAATTAACGCTTTGCAACAATCTTTCAAGACAAATATATCTTGAAATTGTCTTTTCTACTATTACTTACTAACGAATCAAGGGAGAGAGCTTTCCCCAATTTTTTCAAAATATATTAAATTGAAATTTTTCTTTCCTACATCCTCTCTTATATATTGAAATTGTCGAAAAAAAAAAAATATGATATCAACACGAGGATCTGATTCGATTTTATCAAATCGCTCTGTTGCTTACACATACAAATTTGTTTCAATCGCACAATTACCAGAATACCAATATTTTGTTTTTCTTAGATTGCCACCGTTGCTTTTATTTTGACAAGTCAAATTTGATAATCTGAATTTTATATTCCATAATATTGCCATAAGTTTTTTTACAAATTGAAAGTGAAAGAAAAAATCGTGAAATTGGTTTCAAAATTTGCGAATGGAATGATTTATACGTTGTCAGCCATTCGGATGGATTCTATGATGCATAATTTTAATAGGTGTACAAATAAACTCCTGCTATTTTTTTTATTTTTTTTTTTTTGGTGAAAGTTCACTGTATGTGGAATATAGCTTAGTTCAAAGCTTAGAAATCGAAATATGCATTATTATTATCCATGGCCTTTTTTCATTTATGGGTTAGCTTAAGGATACTCTTACTCCATCGACCCATTTTCGCACAATTGCGACTTCTGTGAACCGCTGTTATGTTAAGCAGGACATAAAACGTTCGCCTAAAGTCGAATATAATTTTTTGTTTTGATTATGAGCGTAGAAACATTCAAATTTTAATAGCTTTAGCTTAAATGTATTGATCAAGATTCTATTCCAGAAAGTCGTAGCTTACTGTAGGATTTTCTTCCTCTGTCGGTCCTGCACACATGCTTGTTTATCATTCAATGTGCGGTAAACCTCTTAAGTATATCTCATTACATAAAAAGATTGTTCATATTTGAATAATAATTTCAAATATTTTAACAGGAAAATAGGCAACAGAAATCTGAATAGTTTTTTGGTCTAAAAGTATACAACAAATTTTTTGGCAACATAAAAACTTAAATAAACTTAAGGAAGAAATTTTCACATGTTCATCACTAATCTTAAAAATGTTGATCCCCTAGTACTGAAAAAAAAATGCTAACCTTACGACATTGTTCGTGTAAGATTGAACTGAATGAATGAAGAAGTGATCATATGAATATGTTTCATGTTAATTGAAAATACTAAAATAAGTGTTTTCCCCTCATTTCTCACCGTGAATAGAGTTTAGCACTTTGCTTATATAAGCAATTTCAATGAACTGTTTATACAATGCGATATCGACCTTGAAAACATTCCGTAAATCCGTAAACAGCCAATAACAAAGATAAGAGAAATTAATTAACACAAGAATTACCAACGTTTTGTATTTGTGTAATTGCTGCAATTGCAGAAAAGGAGAGAGAAAGGTGCAATTTTTTAAATACGTCCATTGTTCGATGAAGAAAGCCTACTTTTATTTATTCATTTATTCATATCTGCCTACAATTACGCATTCAGGCATATTAAGCAACACTCTAAGGTTGAAAGGCTTAAATTACACAATTATAGAGACGATTATTAAAGCACAGGAAAAGTTAACAGTTCTCAGTTTCAAAGTAGTGCTTAAAATATTGTTAGGCCTAAAGTATTAGCAAAAAACAATGACATTATTTGTCAAACAATATCTTTCAGAAAAGCCATCATCAAAGGTAAAGAACAATATTATTGGCATTAAAGGATTAGTGGGGAGTATAAGTCTATGTAAAGCATTAAAGGCAAATATCCAAAAGTCCCATTAACCATATATGTAGCATATATAATACACAGCTACGTTCTGGAAGGTATAGTCCATCGCACTGAGATTCAAACTGACGACGAGCGACTTGACAGTCATGAGTCTTATCCCATGCGGTATGCTGTCGCCCGCATGAAACACGAGAAACTGTAGCCTTCTCGAAAAGGAGAATTAAACATTTCTTTTTATAGTCGTCTGCAACTAACGACCCTATAGACATCTTTCCGAGAAACTGTTACTTCGATTTGCATTTTTTGCATCATCATTTGCATGATTTGCCATAAGGTTTAATTGGTTAGCAGCTAACATGCCCAAAATTGATGGTTAACTAAATGACTTGAAATTTGTATGTCGCTTTGACTTTATTGAATGATTTTTAATGCTATCACTTTTGGATTTTTTATATCATGTCGTGCACATGGAATAATAACAATTTAACAAAAGTGAATTTATTTGCATTTTCTTCTATTTCTTTAGCGGATTTTTATTTAAAAATAAGCAAAATTATTCTTTTACGTCGTTTGCTTTTGTAATCTGTACCAGTTAAAGTTATTTGACTTGTAAAGTATAATTTAATGAAGATAGACTTTGACTTAGTGGTTCAATCTTTTCGAATTTAGAAAGATCCCTTTTATTCGCAGATAAATGCATATGTTTCTGAATCATTCATTTCATGTCATTTCAAGCAATATCTGAACAGTACGCACTTAATAGATTCATTAGTATTGTTGTATATACAAACAGGACCCTTGTGTATTTCTTTAGTAATAACTCAGTAGTCATTGATTTTTCTCAAAATATGTTTACTGTCATTTTTTGATTTTTATACCCTACACCACTTATGGTACAGAGTATATTAAGTTAGTGCGGACGTATGTAATACCCAAAAGGACTTAAAGTAGACCTACGTTTCGTTCACGATTTTCTTACATGTTTCACTTTTGACGATACTTTCATTTGTTTTTAGATAAATAAATGAATTTGAACTATAACCACCTTCCTCTCCAAGATATGGAAGTCGTTCCTGGCTATGAGGCTCATTTCATCTAGTCGAAGCTCTAGTTGAAAAGCTAATAGATGGTAAATGCATCGCACATTGGTTGGATCGTTTATCGTATGCATAATTTGCATCAACAAATACATATTTTCTTTTGCATGTATTTTTTTTCATCAACAAATACATATTTTCTTTTGCATGTATTTTTTTTTATATGTGTACCTTATTTGAATATCTAAACGACATTAAGTTGTAAACAAAGGCAGTAACATCCGATTTTCCCACGATTCTCATAACAGCATGTAAGGCTCATCGTGCTCCTATTTGTTATAAAAACGCATGGTCTGCTTAGGTTTAAAGGCCTTTTCATGCAAATATGAAAGTAGTCGAAACTTTTTCAAGCGTTACATACATATCTTGTAAGCCTTTGTTTTCTTTTCTAATTCCAATCATCTTGATATGACTCAAATCGATGGTACGGGGTAGTTTTAGTGTTAAACAATAAAATACAAGTAAAAGGGGGTTCATTTTTTCACAAACATATAATGTGTCATAAATAATGGTATAGATTACTTGGAAATATGAACACATTAAGTAAGCAGAGAATAAATAATGCAAAAATGTTAGGAAATACAAATAAAAGAAGTTCTTAGAGGGGAGCAGGCATTGCGAATTGATTTGCTAAGCGAAAGCACAATTTGGTCTTGGACTAAAGTGTAACCTTACAAAAGAAACGTTTTGTGTACACTGAAAAATGTCTTTATCCAGCATAATTAAACTATGAAATATATGTGAACCGCAAAACTTGTGGGTGTTAAAAGATTATTAGTTTATTCTTTTTGTTTAAATATTTGTTTTCACTTGTAATTAAAAACGCACATCATTGTAATTGATTAGCAAAAGAAATCTATCGTACATATATATGTACGGTTATTTATTTGTGTATGTGTACGGCTTTCTTCCTATTGTCAATAAAGTTGAGGTGTACAAGTATTTTTTTTACAATTACATCATCATTGTTATTTTTGTTAACATCACTAACATACTTTTCCGAACTGAAAAAAGGTGTTCGTTTTTTTTTTTTGCTTTTTAGCAACAGTTACACGTTTGTTTAACTTTTATTGGACTTGCAAGAAAGCACTGTCGATACTCATACGATGAACGTTTTTAGGGATTTTCCTCTCTACTTTACTTTACTTAAGCAAAAAATTTCAGCTAAAGCTATGTAAGATTAGAGAACGAATGTTATATCATTAACGAAGGGGTACATTAATCTGAACTGAGACTTTTGTAATTTTCTATAAAAACGAGGCCATTGGCCGTGTGTGAAGATATAGATATAGGAAAAGCCGTTGACAGCACAATAGAAGGTATAATAGAGACGTTGGTTCCTTCAGTCCGGTTCTGCGAACTTTTCCCCCGAAAATATTCGGTGTACAAACGGAAAATAAATTTTTTTTTGGTAAAATTGATCAAATTCTTGAAAACATACTTGTTATCAAGGCTAATAACCCCAATATTCGCCACCATTTATATAGTCTTCTGCGCTTTACCTGGTAGATGACGAATACCTTCGTAACAGAAACTTCTTGGTTTTGAGACGAAATGGTCATCAACGCATGTGCTAAATGTAACCGCATCGATCTAGATTAGCGCGCAACAGAATGCGGCAGGTCTGAAGAATATGCCGCAATCACGAGATGTGCTCTCAGTCCATGTTGAAGATCACTTCTGAATTTCCATTTTCTTAAAGGTTAAAATTATTTGTATTAAATCTCTCAAACTAATTTCTAACTATTTCGTAGCCTACTGCACCATCACTAGTTTTCATGGTATACACAGAAAGATAGCTTGTAAACCACCAAAGCTTATGTTGTACAAGCAAAACTATCAGGCAACCAATTTCAATTGACAGAATTCATTTGCGCACCTAATACAATTAATATCAAAAGTAGCGATGCCTGTGCTACCAAAGTATGTCTTGCCCGTGAACCTTTTTTTACAAAATTTCCGCAATCGTAACAATTAAAATAGCGGATATTTCGCATGTACGTTTTTCGACCGATTAAGTAGAAAGAGCTGATCTGGGCATCAACTTTTCCCGTAAACAGGCCGAAGGATTATATTTTTTTTACGCTCGTCGACACCTTTCGATCCCGCAAAAATACATCAGAAATTCTTGATTCGCCAAAACTATCTACAAGCTTAACACAAACGGATCGGTGTTCTATAGTGAACATTGTTAATGATGTATTGGCTACACGTCACCATGGAATAGTTACTTGAATGGCAATCTGGTACGCCCTACATTCGGCGGCTCCTGACTAGGGAAATGCTTTTCGGTAGCCGAATTTCGGACCTGCAATGGTTTGTAGTAGCCGCTCGTCGTCGTATCGGTATTGTTTCGTATAGGAAAGTCAGGCGTATTGTTCGATAGGAAAGTCATATCCCTACCATGTTCCTACTTAATCCATAATTTGACTCTTTTTGTTTCTCTTTTGCTCAAGAGACAGCAAGCTACGTAATCACGTACGTACTACCTACAAGCTTTTGCAGAAAAACACAAATTAAAGCAGTTGACCTGGGAAACTATCCGTTTCAATTTTTCCCCGTCAAAGGGGTATCACCACATCGTCAAATCTCGTTTGCAAATTTTCCAACTTAATTCAAATTTTACTTGAAAAGGATCGGAAATTATTTTGTTGGGACAAGTGGGTTTAAAAAGTTTCACTTGCTATATAAAAAAAAAAAAATGAATGAAATCACTTTCTTGCCAGCCTAAGAGATTTTAAACCATTTTCGAGAGATACACTAAAAATCCGGTACAAACATCATACAAAGTCGCAGCATATATTTAAAGCAATGCTTATAGTTTGTAACAGTAAGCATGTGATGACCTGATTTTCTCTACTTTTTCTCGTTTCCTTTCTCTTTGTAAAGCGAATATGTTTGTTGCTGACGTTTTTACGTTTTTTTTTTTTTTTTTTTTTATTATCGGTGCTGTCGTCTGTTTTTAGAGGCGGCCTACAGGCTTTTTTTCATACTCATGAAAGCAGTGAAGTTTTCTATTCAAACTCCTAGCGTATATATTATCGACATATGTTGCCGCCATGCCATGCAAGCCGTTGCTTTGCCAACATGAATCGTAACTATGTAGATTTTCTAGAGACAATTTCAACAGAGTATGTATATAAGATGTTCCCCCATTCATATTATAGGTGGAGTAGTAATGTGTTTAATATGAATATTTTTTTATTTTTACTTTTTTTTTTCTTTCATAGACCGACATCGTCTTATAAAAATGTTGGTGGTTAAGCGGGCTGTTTCTACCTTATGTTGTATGTAACCCGTAAAAGTGGTTTTTTGTTTGCGATATGTACCTCAACATAAACACTTATGCACTACAATAACAGTAGCCAACTACCAGTTAGTTTGTGTAACTATCACTTCATCTTTGCCTTTGTATTTTTTGTCAGTTGTGATCATCTATTTTTAAACATAAATTACATAGATTTTACTTCCTTTTCATTTTGTTATGTATATGTGTGAACACACTCTCTACATATATATACATATATCCACACAAGCTTGCTTATACACATATATGCCAAATTAACCATAAATTTGAAAAGACAAAGCGAATGCAGCCACCAGTAAAATAGAAAAGAAAACCAGATTTTTTTTTTTTTTTAGTTTTTTTCTTATAGATTTGATTTTAGTTTGTAACGATGATGACGTGATCTTTATTTTAATGATAAACAACAACAATAGTAGTAAAATTTTAGTTGAAGCTCATTAAAATTGAATGAGAGGAAAAAGATATTTTTTTTTTGTTTATGTGCTTTTGAGTTCATAGAGATGTGTTCATATTGTATGGGCGATATTTTTAACATTAAATATTTAAACGCTTTATAACTACGAATAGGTCACGGACGTATACATCTATTTAACCTGAATACTGAGCAAATTTATGTTTTAAGGAAAAAATAAAACTTATCCATCCAAAGAAATCAAAACTAGGAACATTTAAAAAACATATGCCTTGACCGTAAATTAAACTACAAGTAAAGTTATCTAATGGTTTTCGATGATATTTGAAACTCTGACATCGCAATAATATATTTGTATTAGGTTATTGGATTGATTTCATACATTTTGAAAATATTTGGATTACAATTTTGTTTTGAGTTACTTAGGTTTTTGGTTGGCACTGACAAGAATGATTGTTAAGCGATAGACACGAGGACTCTGTTGGTCGATAAAATGTTAAATGTGACTGAAAATGAAAGTTAGTTTCAAGTTCAATTTATCTTCACGCAACCAACATGTTATTTGAAAAGTAACCTTGAGGATTTGTTGCAATATTATGGGCTTGCTTACTAAGGTTATGTTATTTAGGGAATCGCCATCGATTGTATTTTAAATTTTTTGAATGGTTAGGGGAGCTATTTACTCACTCGCATTTGCATTCAATGTCTGCAATAGGTTTTCAAGAAGAAGATTTTATTTCTGGCAGCTTAGGCCTACAGATTGAAGGTTCGTTTGTTGTTGTTTGTATCGAACGGAATTGTGGGCAAGTCTCCGTTCCGCTTATACACCCACCGTCGACTTCCTCATGGTTCTCTCTAGTGGGCTTCAGTTGTAGATTGTAGATTCGTGTTTCGCTTCTTGTGGGTGGAGTTTTGGAAGGATCAGGGCTACAAAAATTGAAGTTAACAACTTGGCATATGTTCTTTTTAGTTAATGATCACACCACGTCATTGACAATAAAATGTAACTTAAAATCAATAGTACTTACTGGTGTCAAACTCTATGTCAACATATATGGATCTTTCCTTACTTCCTTCTAGGGATCCTTCCCCGTAGAATTTCGCTCGAATTTACTTTAATTTCACTAACTGCCAATAGTGGAATGGTCACAGTTCTGACTAGCGCGTTTGAACGTAAATGCTATCGCTTTCCTTATGTTGAAAAATGACATGAATGCTATAACTTTCGTATATTAAGCCTAATTATGTTT
The DNA here is from genome assembly GCA_000688735.1 of Glossina austeni. Classification (NCBI taxonomy): domain Eukaryota; kingdom Metazoa; phylum Arthropoda; class Insecta; order Diptera; family Glossinidae; genus Glossina; species Glossina austeni. The sequence continues at coordinate 563,201 of KK502517.1, forward strand.
CATATAATCACGGGCTATGTTAATTATTGTACTTGCCGAAGTACTGACTGACTGATTTTTTTGGGGTTTCCATATTATTTTATTTTTCTCTGTATATTTACAAATTTACTTTAAATGCGTCAATTTCTGCACACTAGCAAGAGAGCAGTTTCTGTCATTGCCCCTCATGTCTTCTCTTATATAAATACTAATAGCATTTACGTCATTCCAGTTGAAAAATTTGATCTATATTGTCGTGAACGCTAATAGCGTTCTTAATTCGTTGCTCATACTTATATCGATTAAAATGTGATCTTCTAACTACTCTTAGAAAATGTACGCATACAGAGTTTGAATATCACACGATTTTTGTACCTCGCTGAAATTTTTGCTGTCCACGAAGGTGTTAAGAGACTAGTTGAGATTTCGCATATATCGTTGTCGGTCGAAAGACATCTTCGAGAAGTAAGTCAATAAATTCACGATTGACCGCACTCTACACTCTCCGTTTCATTTCTCTGCTCTCGCTCTTCCTCTGCCTCTTCTCTTGATTTATTTGGTTTATTTTTTGTTTTGCATTTAATTATTAACAGAAGAAGAGAAGAAAAACAAAAAAGTAATATTTTCAAGTGGTTATTTATACTGCGTGAAAAATGTAAATAAACACTTGAGCCAAAAAAAAAAAAGGAAAAAACCATACACAACACACCCAGAAAGCACTCCACAGTCAACAGCGCGTACATTAAGTGTTTTAGAATTATAGCGAAACGTCTAGTGAAGTGATGTGAGCTTGCATCTTTTGTTTTTTTTCTTCGTTTTGGTTATAGATTCTTAGAGGTTTGTAATGATGCAGAAATGACCAAACAAATGTAAAGACATTAACCGCAAGCACACATGCGAACAAAGTGAACCGAAGTACTCTCGTCCTCCTTTTGCTTTTCTTCAGCATCTCTTAGTGGTTTTCTAAAGTGTTTACATTATTTCGGTTACAATATAATTGTTGTTGTAGTTGTTGATGGTGATGACAAGAAAACAAAAGTGTCGTTTTCTCTTTCTTTTTCATTAAATGAGTTTTTTTTTTTTTTTTTTTGTAAGGAAACAAATATTTGTTTTTTTTTTTTTTTTTTTTTTTTTTATACGCTGACTTTGTGTTGCTTTTTTTTTGTCGCT